>OENM01001493.1:2451-26448 GCA_900239745.1 Rotaria magnacalcarata | reverse complement strand
TATTAGCTAATTAATTAATTAACCTATTAGCTTATTAATTAATTTCTCTGTCCCTGTCTGTGGGGGGGGGGCCGGGGGATGGGTCCAAATTTCTACCCTATATACTTCAACACTCCTTTCAGATCGTGTTTCACAAAATAGTAAGAATTGAATATCTATACTTTATGGAAAGGAAATCTTGAGTATACTTTGATGGTGGAGATCTAATCCTCCGAGAGTAGTTTTCAAGAACGTGCCATGAATCCCCTTGAAATTTAAAAAAAGTAAAGAATTAATATAATGAAAAATATTCAAGATTTATTTTTGGATATTTACAGAATTTATTTAGTCCTTTTAATAACCAATTTTTCTACGTAGCTAATGTCAAAACAAAAAAACTTTTTATTCATCGCTATCACGTCATGGAAATACACAATATTACTTTTTCATTTATCAATTTTCAGGCAACGAATACTACTACATCAAATGGTATTAGCAGTATTCTTTTAACGGTACCGTATCAACTGAATATTTATTTTGGTTCCTTTCTTTGGATGACAGGTAATATTGGCTGCATTGGAAATATAATAGTATTTCGCTCGCAAGCCTTTCGGAAACGAGCTTATTCAATCTATCTCCTATCGGAAGCAGCATCTGAATTTATTTATTTTAATTTTGTATTAATGACAAGAATACTTCAAAAAGGATTTCAAATTCCACTTACAACACGCTATGATGTCATCTGTAAACTTCGGCAATTTTTTTCCGTTTGGGGTAATCAAATTTCGTTGTCTTGGTTTTTACTAGCAACAATTGATCGACTTCTATCTGCACAACGTAATAATGGTAAGTTGAAATAAAGTACTGATTAATCTGGCATCGAGTCGTGTGCCTCAAACATAGTTTGATACTCGCTTTCCCATTACTAGACCCCGTCTGGTAGAATCAGAATTTGGCTTCACTTGGATGCGGGCCCAAAAACCTTGAATCTGACGGATTCTACTCATCTTTCACCCTCCTCAAGATGCATTTTCTCGTTATTTACGAATTGTGAGTAAAATAAATCTCTGTTTTGACAAAACATTTCTATGCTTTGGAAGCGAACTTTTGTTCTGTTCCGCCACGAGATGATTCTTATAATTTTCCTTCTCATTAAAGCATACCGCCGATGGAGCAATAATGTTGGATTAGCTTACAAAATGTGTATCACATGCATACTCTTCTGGTTATTGTTTTATGGACATCGACTTATTTTGTATAGCGCTGCTAGTGGAGCCTGTGTTCCTCTATCTGGCTTTTATGATTCGTTTGATACTTATCTTGAAGCAATTTTTACAGCATTATGTCCACCTATAATGATGGTTGTACTTACTTATTTTCTTTTAAAAAGTGTTAGAGGTGTTATACAACGGCAGATTTTTCCTGTTAATAATCGGATCGTAGTAAACGTTGCACATCGATCAGTCCTTCAACAAATGGATTCTCGTCTGACGTTGATGCTTCTTTTACAATCGATCATTGCTATAATAACATATGTACCATTTGCAATTGAACTTATCTATTCAAATGTTACTCAAAATTGGTCAAAATCTTCTTTAAGACTTGCTCAAGAGAAAGTGTTTATTGAATTCGCTCGTTTACTCTCATACACATTTTTCGCTTCCAGTTTCTACGTATCAATTATTTCAAATATTGGTTTTCGTCGACAAATGAAGAAATTCTTTAGAAAATTGCAGCGCTCTAACCATGAAACTGGTGAAAATACTAACTGTCGTACCAGTGGAACTAATATTGATCGACAACAGAAATGAACATAATTTTTGCGTTAAAATATTTTTAATCATGCAAATATATGAACTGTTTATTTTTTTTGGGAAAAGAAGCGCTTTTAGTTAATTAGATTTTCGTCTATTTCAATAGCACGGCATATTTTTATTCACATTTATATTGAGTTATGTATTAGATAATACTCTAAAGTAATCAGATGAACTTCATGCATGATTTAATGAGACTAGTTTAGCATCAAATTCATTGACATTAATAATCAGAAATTTTTCGAAAAATGTATTGCTGATCATTTCTTCCCATACTTAAAGTTAAATTATTTTAGCAACTCTACTCTTAAAAAAGGAATCCAGAGATTGATATTAAATCTATTTTAAATTAAGAGACGAGTGAATATTTCTCGAATATTTTTTGATAGAAACTTTTTAAATAGATTCATATAGATTAGCAAACGTTAGTTAACGATTCTGATTCACGACTGAGAATTCATATTTCAAAACGTTTACATGACATGATGTTCTCTACTTTAAACACTTAGTTCGATGGAGCTTTATTTTCTGTTACTCGGTAAAAGCCGTAGATCTCGATCTAGTTTTTTTTTAATCTGAAACAGATTTAAGCTCACATAGTCAATTCGCACGTATCACACGTATAATGATATTTGCTTCATAAGCACAATAACAACATTAACAAATTGATGTGTCAAATCATTGCGACGCGCAGGTATTCAGATGAGTTAAACGTGCACATGTCACATTATTGTGAAGAATATTTTTGAATTTTCAAATAATCAACTCATATTTATTCTTCAAGACTTCATTTCTACCAGATGTTAAGCACTATCGAATCAAGCTGCTTCTCATAGAGACTAGTTTATAGGGGAAAATTATAAGTATATTTTTTCACAATTAATTTGAATTAACTGAAAGAAATATGCCACCGTAAGATAGATACATATAAAATATTTTATTTTTATCAAATATAATGTAGCTACGGATGCATGATACATCGGAATAAGGTGCTGGAAGCGATACGTAGAAAGTTAAAGATGCTGTTCCATTTTATGCATTCATAATTGATTAAGACATCTTTTTATCAAAAACTGAATTGTGGAAATTCATAAAACAGATATTCACAATGCTTTTTCGACGAGAAAAAGTACCTAAGTAATATATATTTCATTTTGCCTATCAAAGTGCAACAGTAATGTGACTTGGTACTCATAGAAAATTTAATGGAGATTTCATTTTTCATAAAGGACGTGACTTTTTTTATTAGCCGTCCTTTTCTACTCGATTGTTTTCATATGTATTTTGATACGGTCTGCCTTTCATTGCTATTTCCTAAGTGTTGACGTTTTCTTTCAAACAAACCACAAATATAAAGAGCAAAAGTTTTGAAAAGAATGACTGTTTTACGAAGGAAACTTCTGTTTATAATTTTTGATCGACTGCCTTCTTGAAAAATCGTCTAACAGGGACCGAAAGTTTCACCATATTTCGAAAATATCATGAAATCTAAGTGAATCTTACATGACATGTACTATAGAAAAAGACGGCGACATTATGCCTCTTAGTTTTGTAACAACCATCACCTCTAAAAGTAAATAAAACATGGTATAAAGTGAAAATCAGGGTTACTCTACGCGAAACGCAAAAACCCTCAATATATGTACAAAAAGCTGGTTGAATTTGATAATTAATAAAATCGATAATGGATACAGAGGACTGTGCTCACGAGCATCGAATCAGGAATCATTCTCTTTTGACTAATTTGGAGTGACTTACGTTTCGTCACACCTCTTCCGAACACCGGTAAATGTTACCGGATGTTCGGAAATGAATGTTATTTGTAAAAATTTATCACCGGAGATCGTATTAGACAACAGGAAGATCGTAATGTGTTTACCGGATGTTCATAATAGAGTATTTTTGCTATATGAATCATTCTTAAGCCAGTAGGATTCATTCTAGTTCATTCTCTTTCGCAAAGGTTAAGATAGTATTACATCGAAATAAGATAGCTTTGTTTTACATTCTCTCACGAAGCTTTAAAAGAATGGATTCTCTGAAGGGATGAATGCTTTCTTTTCGAATTCAACCACATTTTCAATTTAATATGGCAGGTCTAAAGCACGGCAGATTGAAACTGATGTGAGAAATGGTGGAACCTTCATTGAGGGTGCATTTTAGGCATATTAGGTCTGATTTAGAAAAATTATTATTTTAATAACGGTTTCAGTTACAACGAATTGGAGTATGCCATTCGATAGAGCTCGTCAAGTTGCTTCAGGAACAGTCTTTTGAGTAATTATGGATTCATCTATTAATGATCAGAAAGTTTAACCGTTTTAAAGAAGAGAAAACGTTCAGAATGCGTTCTTTACTGTTACTTTTAGAAATATTTTTCAATGGGTAGTCATTTTCAATTTTATAAATTTAGAAGTTTAAAGGCCAATTTTAAGTGAAACACAAATATGCCCGACACAGTTATATTAAATTTTGCTTTAAGAAAATTTGAAAGACAATGATGATCATCCAAATATGAGAGAAATTCATCATTAGAACACATCTGAAATACAATAATTATATCATTCATATGAATTCATAAGCATTTATATTTCATAGTATAAACAAACAAACAAAATTAGATAATAATATTTATAAAATGTTAAATATGACAAAAACAAAAATAAATAAGGCAATAAATCTTTATTCATTTAATCAAAAATTATTTTTATTTATCTGAAATATTTGTTTTAAATATTTTTGTTGCTAATTACCGAATGAATTCATGTGGTACTAACTAAAGAGCAATTAAAGGTAAAGCAACAAAAATAAATTGTTATATTTGTCATTACTTAGAAAGTTCAGAAACAAAATGTGATATGAGATGAGAGTAAAAAAATGCACCGAAATTTATATCTTTCGATGTAGGAGAATTAATCCAAATACAATACAACTATGAAAGATAATTGTATTAACCCTTTACCCCCTGCTGGGTCATTTTTGACCCATTCATAGAAACAGCCTGTAGTAACTTATAAAGCACGAGATCAAACTAGTTCTTGGACATTGTGTAGAGAACTCAATGAGCAAAAACATGGTAAAAAAGAAAATTTTATATCATAGTCCCTTAGTTAGGATTAGGGGTGTACAGCTCACGCTCATTTTCGTGAGCGGTCATCAGTGACAACCAGCTATGGGGATTGAATGAGTATGAGTGATTTTGAGGTTCGCAGCACTAGTTATAAAGAAGTAAAATTAGCTACAGCTTTGCTTATTGACAACTGAAAACCCTCATGCTCACGATCGCTCATTCGCGCTCATTTCAAAATTAGCGTGAGCTGTACACCCCTAGTTAGGATACCTTGGTGACAAAATGATGATTGTCAGAAAAAATGGAAATTTTCAATTTCGTTAATTATTTGTTTTGTGTGTTTTTATAAGATGCATCTAAGTCAAACGTCGAGTAAATTTTTTTCGTTTTTTTAATACATATTCTTGTTCAGCGCAAGGCGCTGATTATTTTATGTGCTTACCATTTTATTGCAAAGTGACTTTTTGGTAGAGAAAATCTTAAAATACTGTGAAGTCCTCCAAAGTTCTCTAAGATGGAAAATCCTGCCTGGCCGAGGAAAAAAGTGCCATAACTTTTTTTCTTCTTGTTGTAGAGATCTCACGTTTTCATATTTGGATTCCTCGTGGNAAAACAAATTAAAAAAAAACTCTCCATAGTTTTGTAGCCCAACTCATGGGGGTTCTTTTGGCTATCAAGAAAAATGGCTGGCTATCTACGGAAAAAAGGAGTAGCATTTTTGGTGGGAAGGGGTCTCTGTTTTCAGTGATAGGGACCGTCGCTCTTGGCAAAACTACGAGTTTTGACTTTGAGGTTTTTGAATACCCTCTTTAAATGCCGTTTTCCACGAGGAATCCAAATATGAAAACGTGAGATCTCTACAACAAGAAGAAAAAAAGTTATGGCACTTTTTTCCTCGGCCAGGCAGGATTTTCCATCTTAGAGAACTTTGGAGGACTTCACAGTATTTTAAGATTTTCTCTACCAAAAAGTCACTTTGCAATAAAATGGTAAGCACATAAAATAATCAGCGCCTTGCGCTGAACAAGAATATGTATTAAAAAAACGAAAAAAATTTACTCGACGTTTGACTTAGATGCATCTTACGAATGAATTTTTTGAAAAAGTGATTACATATTTTGATAATGCGTCATATTCTCAATCATGCTGC
The DNA here is from genome assembly GCA_900239745.1 of Rotaria magnacalcarata. Taxonomy (NCBI): domain Eukaryota; kingdom Metazoa; phylum Rotifera; class Eurotatoria; order Philodinida; family Philodinidae; genus Rotaria; species Rotaria magnacalcarata. Next base: position 20,435 of record OENM01001493.1, on the reverse strand, counting down.
ACTTTTGAAATTAAAAACGAAGGAGGTAGTAAAAAAAAATCAGTTTTTAGGGTTTGTGAAAGAGGATGTCAATGTAATACCCGAATTATTCTTCAGTGAATAAATGCAAGAAACGACATAGATATATAGGATGATAGAGAATTTCATGCGCTTTCAGAATATATACTTACTTTTGTAATAACTTGTTCCTATATTAAAATATTTTTGAAAAAATTGATAAAGAAACAAAAATCCATTTGCAGGGAATCTGACGATGAGGGTGCCTTTGTTGTACGTGAATAATTTACTTTTTACTAATAAGTACAATCCGAACTGTTTATATATAGATTTGTAGAGAATTCTTCGGGCTATCCGAATATATAATTATTTTTTCCAAGATGTTAATTTATAGTAATGGTTTCTTAAAAATACCCTGTGCAACTATTTATGTCCAGGAGGATATAAGAGAAATTGTCTTCAGTGCACGCGAAATTGTTTTCTAAAAGTTTTAGAATTCATGAGATTCAAATAGTTTCTTCTTTTTCAAGAGAATCTTATCTTATTTTTACATTCCTAGTTGTATACAGTTGTAAATATATTAAATGACGAATTTTGCTTTGAAATTTCGTGCACTGCACTAAATCGTCATTCCATTCTAGAAATTTCGTTTTTCTCCTTTTTTATTGAATTAAGTTTTGTTCATTGTCCAAACATTACTATCTTTGAAAACATTGGAGTGAAGCACGGGAATTTAATATGTTTAAAGATCCTTTGAACTAATTTATCTAAAATTTTTATAGACAATCGTATGATTGAAATAATGAGGAAATATCCATTTCTAATAGACTGAAACGAACATTATTCTTTTGGAAGCAATAACCATTCTTGAGATGCATCCACATGAACAGTGATGAGCCAGTATTATTCTATTTTCTTTGTGTTCTTGTTCTTGTTTTCGTATGCTTATTTGTATTTCGAATGAAAATAAAGGCAAGTGCCTGTCTAATAAAAAGATATTTTATCACACATACACGTTATAGTATTGTTTACTTCAATTGTTGTAAAATAAATTGTGATCTGAACAAGGGGGAAAGTGCTGACTCCAAGCACCAAAATTTACTACAAAGTGCCGAAGGTGTTGAGCAGGTGCTGAAGGTGCTGAATGGGTGCTGAACAGGTGCTGAAGGTGCTGAACAGGTGCTGAAAGGTGTTAGTAGTTGTCGAAAAACTACAGAAAAATAAAGGAGTAGTATACGACAGGATGACTTAATTCTCTGTTAAACTCATTGCTTTCTTACATTCTTGTTAAAAACACTAATTCCACAATCAAATCAGAGGTGTGCCAAACTAGAAACCTGACCACTAAAAAACCTGCACTTAATTTTATTAGCTTAAGAGTCACCATTGAATTTCGATTATTTTCCAGGAGTTTACTGTGTATTTTATGAAAAATCAATTTTTAACATCTGGAGTACCTACCCCTCAGGGATCGAAAAAACGTTTTGTTCTAATTTTAGTGCGTGTAGTTATATTTTGATAAAGTTAAGTTTTCTGATCACAAATATCATCTTAGATTTTAAAATTTATTGGATACTAAGAAAGATCTGAAGCACTCTCGGGAAGACTTAAAAACAGCTATTGGCCCAAATGTCCACGAATATTTGATTTATACTGTTTGAAAATAAGCCCCTTCGATGCAGAATGTTTTTGTCTATCAGAGTAATTATATAAGAACGACTTAGATATTCAAATTTTGTTTTATCGATAAATGCTAAATACCGCCCCGATTGTGTCATGCAGTTAGAAATAATGCTATTCTCAATTTTATGAAGTGTAGCTTTTCGAGGTTTACCAGAAAGATTTTCTTATCGGATACTTAATTGAATGTGCTCTTTCTAATAAAACTGTTTTCAAATTAAAACTCGTTGAAATGTGAAGGNTTATTGGATACTAAGAAAGATCTGAAGCACTCTCGGGAAGACTTAAAAACAGCTATTGGCCCAAATGTCCACGAATATTTGATTTATACTGTTTGAAAATAAGCCCCTTCGATGCAGAATGTTTTTGTCTATCAGAGTAATTATATAAGAACGACTTAGATATTCAAATTTTGTTTTATCGATAAATGCTAAATACCGCCCCGATTGTGTCATGCAGTTAGAAATAATGCTATTCTCAATTTTATGAAGTGTAGCTTTTCGAGGTTTACCAGAAAGATTTTCTTATCGGATACTTAATTGAATGTGCTCTTTCTAATAAAACTGTTTTCAAATTAAAACTCGTTGAAATGTGAAGGGTTTTCGCTCCAATACTGCTCTTGGAATCGGATTTCTCACATGTGTGACCGATATTCGATAGTTTCAAATAGATTAATTCCAATTTGACTGAATTTAAATATTATATTTGTTTTAAACACAAAATTTAATTCGATTTAATTATTTCTACAACTTTTATTTTCGGTCAGATTTCCATTCCTGGCCCCGTCATGGATAAACGAAAAAATAAACTTACTCCAAAAGCCATGTAGACAATATTAAAAGTTTCCTAACTTTAGGAGTGATGTTTGAGATAAAGTAGATCGATTAATAATCAATCAAATAGCTGTTTTGAATAAAGTATTTTGTTTTCATATGATCCTGAAGGGGAACATACGTAAAAATCTGACCGACAATAAAAGTTGTAGAAATAATTAGATCCACTCAGATTTTGTGCTTAAAACAAATATAATATTTATATTCAGTCGCATAGGAATTATTCTGCTTGAAACTATCAAGTATCAGCCAAGCAATGACAGAAATTCGATTCCAACACTAGTATTGGAGCGAAAACGTTTTACATTACATCGAGTTTTAAGTTGAAAACTCTTTCATCAGAAAGAGCATATTTAATTATGCATCCGATAAGAAAATCTAACTGGTACATCTCGAAAAACTACATTTAATAAGACTGAGAAAACTGGTATTTAGTAACTGTATGACCTGATCGGGGTGGTATTTGGAATTTATCGAGAGAAAAAAGATTGAATATCTAAGTTGTTCTTAAATATTCTGATAGAGAAAAACATTGTGCATCGAACGAACCTATTTTCAAACAGTATAAATCGAATATTCATGAATCTTTAGGTCAGTAACTGTTTTTTAAGGCTGTAAGAGAGTGCTTCATATCTTTCTTATTATTCGATGAAATTCAAAACTGAGACAATAATTGTAATCAGAAAGCTTAGCTTTATAGAAATATAACTATCTATATTAAAACCAGAACAAAAAATCTTGTTCGACCCTTGAGGGGGAGTCCAGGTGTTAAAAATTGATTTTTCATAAAATACACAATAAAATTGGAAAATAATCAGAATTCAATGATGATTTCCAAGCTAATAAAATTATGTGCAGGTTGTTTTTAGGAAGGAGTATGGCATTTCGTGCAATGTTTTTTTTTGATATCTGAGAGAAAGCAGAAGCTGCACACATGCAATGGTGATAAAATGAAAAATAAACTTCTGAAAAATAATTAGAGCTCAGCGTTAGTTCTCACACTAATAAAAGAACGATCAAACTTTTTGAAGAAATTGTTCGTTCTTCTGCAGTGCTTGATTTTCGCCGATTTTATTCACATTTTCTGTCACTTATTGTTAAATGTGTTTCGAAAAATCGCAGAAAAAGTCAAAGTATTTTTTTACCACAGCACTGTCGTCATTGAAATGGTGCATTACTATACATGAGATAAATACAACACTAAACTACAATTCTTGCAACAAGAGTAATAAACAAAGAAGTTATTTTTTGCATGTCATTTGTAGAAAAATAACTATTTCATACTCGAGCCCATGTTATAGTATTTTCTATCTACTGTACCTCAGTGCGAATGTCTATATAGTAAACTTGTTTAGCCGTTTTCAGTGTTGGCGGTATTTTCATTAATTGGAAAGGAGATGCTGAACCATCGAGAAAACTATTCAGTGATTACAGGATAAGACCTTGATCTATTTCATTTCATTCTGGCATTACGCGTGGATGCAGTTGGAGATGAGAAGAGTCCCAAAAAATAGTCACCAACACCCACACCCTCACGTCATTGATGTGAGTGCTGTGGTGAAAAAATACTTTGACTTTTTCTGCGATTTTTCGAAACACATTTAACAATAAGTGACAGAAAATGTGAATAAAATCGGCGAAAATCAAGCACTGCAGAAGAACGAACAATTTCTTCCTACTTCAGTGCCAAATACATCAACATATTTCACACTGACTCGAACTTCTTTTGAATACTGCAAATAGTAAGTTTAGATTTTTAACCCATTCGATGACTGTAAAGCAAGTACAAGGATTCCACTTTCAAATAGGGCACTAGGACAATTCGTCGCAGACTATTCGTCGCAAGAAAAATATGTCGCACGGACAATTCGTCGCATATACAGTAAACATAATTTAATCTAGAGAGAGAGAGCAAAGAGAGAAAAGAATAATTGTGATAAAATATAGCATTTTATTTTTATTGGAAGATAAATGAAACAATTTATTGAGAGAGAGATCTTCTTAGAATAAAAATTTTATTGAAAAAAAAAGAATAACAGAAAAAAGCACACATAAAAGAAAAATACAGAATTACAGAAAATATTTACAATGACATATTTACAGCTAGTCCTTTTAAATACTCACCTAAATCGAGGTTGTGATAATCGTCGACCAGTCGCTTGATTCGTTCGTCCAATTTTCGATACTTGAGCTTCTTTGGCTTGGGTTCTTGTCCTTGGCGAATTTGTGCGATGTCGAGTTCGAACTTGGATTGTTCACGACGAATCTTCTCGGTTAATTTTGAGACACTTGGATGTACGATTGCAACACGTTTTGCGAATGCATTGTGCCATCCTTCAATGGAATTGTTTGAGCGTGGAAGATTGGCAACTGTTCGATCATAAACATTCCAAAGTTCAANGCGACAAATTGTCCGCGACAAATTGTCCGCGACGAATTGTCTCGCGACGAATTGTCCAGTCACCTTCAAATAGATGCTTTTGAAAATGATAATGAGAATCGCTACATACAACCGTTTAAATATCATAAAAGGCCGTGTGCGATTGTTTAGAACAAGGGTGTGGGTGTCAGACATTGGATACTTAGTACAGTACTTGGTACTTTTCGTACTAACTGCGTGAAAATCGAAAGTACTAGTACATCTTTTACAGTACAAGTAAATGTACTCTGTACTTAACGCGTTTACTTTGTACTTGTACTTAGATACATTTTACTTAAGTCCGGGTGCACTTAATACAATGGTGCCGCTCCTATAGTAATCCTTTTAGGCATTCTATTTTCCATTTTTTCTTCTTCCCATCGATTTCTAAGTGTTTCCTTTGTATTGAGTGTACTTTAGTGATTCTAAAACAGCTTTAAAATCATAAATAATGGACTAATTGAAACTTTTTTTAAATACCATTTTAAATTGACAACTAATGCATAAATCCTATGGATTGAGTATTGTGTCACTTTGCATTAAAAAAAAGCAAAAAATTAGATCGAAATTGATTACTTTACGTAATTTTCTAATTTGTGACTCACCTGTTTACAATTATTCATTACAAGTTACAGAGCCATACATTGTATCGATCTTAATATCAGTAGATATGAAAATATGGCAATGTAGATGCTAGCTCCTCTTCTTGTTCGCGCTACAGATGTCATTAGACGAGAAAACCGATTGACGCTCAGAAAAATTATCAGTCAAAGCGTAACCTAAAATTGTACTTTAGTACAAAGTACACTCGCTAAGTAAAAAGTATTTGCACTTGTACTTCATGTACTTGTACAGGTCCGATCACTGGTGGGTGTGAGATGTTCATGCACACGTTGATAGGGGTGTTTATGAGGAGAAGGCGCATTTTTTTGTCACTTAAAGCATCGGACAATTTCAAGTTTGATCTGCCTCGGATCTCTACTGTTGTCCATTGCATAAATGTAGCCAATTCTAGGAAAGTTAGCACCGCCCAAGTGAGCAAAAAAATGGGGAGGACGGGCTACTAGACTAGTCTGAAGAGTCTATTAGGTCCTCTAGGTCTAGTCGGAAGCGTCTACTGTGCCCATCATGACTAGTTATCATGACAACAAATGTCCTATACCATTTTTAGACTAGACTAATACGTCCTTAACCACGAAAATGTGTAGCCCAATCGTCCATCCATCCCATCCAGACTAGTTTATAGGTCAGAAAAATATTAAAAAATAAAACATCATAGCTGGAATCGAACACAGACCGACATTATTGAATAACTGACAGGCGTCCTGGCAATAGAATATCGTATACGGATAGACTTACGTTAGCTAATAGAGTCTAGATTACAAGATGACTTCCTTCTGTTTAGCTGAAAATGAGGAATTAGTTAAATTTGAACTATTCTGACTAGTCAGAAACGGCTTAAATACTCGCTGAGAACTCCGGAACCGTGCCACGAAAAAATAAAACAAGCAATATTTATTGTATGATAGACATGCAGATCTATATATTTAACAATCCATTACGCATATATGGCAGATTGTAATTTCTTAATTGATGTAGTAATATTTTTATAAAAAATGTACATTTTATTTTTTGAAATCATTAATTCTATTAGATTAAATTTCAATATAGATTTGGATAGAAAGAAAATTATTTATAGATAAATTTAGAATAATTATATGAAAATCTAATGGGAAACTCTAGAGGTCATTGAAAACATTTATTTTCATTTAATCTAAATAATTTTAAGATTTATTTTTATAGTGACAATTTATTTCTACTATAAGATTAATCAATTCTGATTAATAGAGACCAGAAAATATAACTAAAAAGTGCCCAAATAATTTTTCTTTTTATAAGAAATAATTTCTTTACGACAGGCTAAAAACTAAAAGAAGCATATGAGATAGTATTCATGATGAGTAGGTATATCTAGAAGTAAGTTTCTCGATGGCATGATTCAATTGTCTGAACACTAGGTAAGTGACAAGTTAGCAGGCGTGTTCGAATCGAATAGCTCTACTTACACAATTCAAAAAAGACTAGTCTGAACTCAACCATATTTCCTAATATGTGGTGCCACAGATCCCCTGATCTGTTTTGTTTGCATCAATTTTTGACGCCCACCAAGTCAGTGACACATATCTAGTCTTTTTCTGAAAAAGTCTAGACATACAAGTAATAAGTCGTGTGTCAGTTGCGTAGTCAAGACGTGATCTACGGAGTACAACTGATTGCGGATTAGTCATGTAGGAGGACTTTTTGAGACAAAGACTAGACCGGACTCGGCGACTCAACTAAAAAGTTGACTAGTCTTTTTCCTCTCCGTTGCCCTTGTGAAACATGACCTGAAAGGAGTGTTGAAGTGTTTAGGGTAGAAATTTTNTACCTGTCGGTAACGGTCTGTGATGGGTACCTTACCTGTCGGTAACGGTCTGTGATGGGTACCTTACCTGTCGGTAACGGTCTGTGATGGGTACCTTACCTGTCGGTAACGGTCTGTGATGGGTAACCTACCTGTCGGTAACGATCTGTGATGGGTAAATTTTGCCGATCGCAGATCATTACAGTGAGGTGATTTACTCACCACAGATCGTTACAGACAGGTGATTTATCCATCACAGAGCGTTACAAAGGTGCTTTGTCGAAGTCGAACGGAAATTAATGTTGAGGTGTTAAGGGTACACAGTTGGATTACTTCCACATATATTTTAATTGACGAATTAGCTAATTACAGTATAGTTAGTTAATTACCGATAACAGACCCTGACAGATATGCGTTGGAACCATCATCAATGGGTTAGCAAATTCAGGGTGGATAGAGAGGAGCACTTATGATATACTTTGATGAATAGTAGTGGACGTCTTCGTACACTCTAGGAAAACATAATGCTACAATATCAGCAAATTTATGACCTACTTGCATTTTTTCACTTGTAGGTGGTGCATTATAGTATAATGAAAGAAAAAGTTCAGAAATATATAGAATAATTTGTTTTTCTGGTCAGAATTAACACTTACATCGTGTTTCACATTTTAATCCCGAAGGGATTGCGCTAACAGCTTTTTTGGGATGAATGGCATGCAAAGTAGATATAAAGAAGCAAACCGATAAGAGATAAGAAAAAAGTAAGATGTTGGTATTTTATAGCAGTGCACCAAACCTAGTCAAACTCAGTCAAAGTCAAGTCAAGAAGCGGATTTGAGTCCGGTGAGTTGATATTGCCTTACAAGAGCACTTCAGAGTATTCAAGAAACAAGAGCAAACACTGTTACATACACAATAGAAACTGATAATCGACAAACAGCTATCAGTGAATTTTTGACGATTGTTTTAGTGAAGGCAACTTTTTTCTGGTGAGCGATTTCCGCAAATTATTTAGAAACAAAGGCCAGGTCATTTAGAAGCTGCACATAAATGTTCAGACTTGTGAAGGTTGTGGGGTGTAGCTGTCAATATCGATGTTTGAACAAGCAAATGAATTCATCATACCAATAGTCAGTCCCACCCACACCCCACGCCCCTATTAATTTTGAGTAGAGTAGTAAATTTTTGATTAAATTATAATTTTCAACCAAGTGCTATTGCAGTTCAGCAACTGATAGAGTTATCTATAGTGTGCAATAAACTGCTATTTGAAATTTTGGAAGATGTAGAGTTCTCTATAGTGCAGGATAAAAGCTAACTTCAATCTAAGATGTAGATTTCGATATAGGTTATAATTCAAACAGTATTAGTGACCGAGGGCGTAATTCTTTGTGTAGTATCAAGCTTTTCAAATTCAGACCGTCCAAAAAAAATGTTTTTTTTAGGAGAATCTTTTACTCCTAATAATAATGATACAGCTTTTTAATTTCTTTAAATGCCATGGAGCATGCATGACTTTTTTTTACAAAAAACGACGTAGTAGTTACCGGTAGGTTCAATTAATGAAACGATGAAGTTCTAATTAATTTATAAAGCTGTTCTAGAGCTATATTGTCTAATTTTCAAAGAAAAAATTGTTCCCTAAACTTTAGTACATTTCGAAGAATCAATGTTATTTTTTTATTAAAAGCCTCGCAAATCATGAGTTAGATCTTATTACTAGTAGAAAGCAGAAAGAGATAATTAGTAAAAATTTTACATATATGATATCAGTTAGTAGCCAATACATCTAAAATGTTGAGTGCGACAGTGATTATAATGTGAGAACAAGGTTCATCTAATGTCCGACTAAAAATAGTATTGAAAAAAACGTTTTTTTTTAATTTCCCAGGAGAATCTTCCGACCGTCTGAAACGGCGCCTTAAAAGGCAGGAAACGGCTAGAAAACGGTGAAATAAGGCGTCGTTTTTCACCTTATTTCGCCGGAACCCGTCAGCTCGTTTTGAGGGCCGTTTTTTTAATAGAAAACGGCCATCGTTTTTCTCCGGTTTTGACATCGTAATCCGGCCTGACGGATTACGGCGCGTTTTTAACGTTTTACACCGTTATAACGACGTTTAAGGCCGTTTACGGACCGTTTTCTTTCACCTGGGTTTCTTAGATTTTTTTCTTTTCACTTTATATAGTATTTTTGTGAAATTTATGAAATCATAACAGAAATTATTCATATATTATTTCATGAAATGATTACATATTAATTCAACTTTGTCGACGTTTCTCATTGCACATGATAATTAAAAATCATTTTTAAATAAATTAAGGGTTATTCTCAATGTGCCCGACCTAAAAGAAATGAATTGAAAACAAAAAAAAAGGAAAAAAGGGTTTTTTGTTTAATTCTATAAAATTTTTCCTTTTAATTTAATGTGGAATTTTCAACACATTTACCAACTCATCATAGAACTTGCTGATATGGTATTTAATGAAATGTTTCTCTAATAATTGAAACTTTCTCGATGATTTTGAATGCATATGACAATTAAAAATCCTTTATAAATAAAAGAAACATTTTTCTCTCATTGTGCGCCTAATTAAAAACGAATTTTGCCTAAGCTTAATTTTGATTGTGGCACATTTTCGAGTTGGTTCTTCTTGCATTCTAATCTAATCACATGTAATCGTTATGGCATATTCTCTGTTTCTGACAGAGTGATTTTTGAATAGCTCGTAAATGTACCGTCGTATTTCTGTCATTTCCCTAAATAACCTTTCAAGCAACTTTATCTACCAGCTTACAAACAGCAATTTTTCCAAATGCTATTTTCCACTCAAAAGTAAGCTTAAATTTGTGGAAAGCGATTCCTTCACATATGACAGCATTATGTACACGTTTATTGGCATCGATGGGTTTGGTGAAACCGATGTACGTAATATAGATGAAAAGCAAAAATCACTGCTTCACAACCAACTCAAACCTAGTTCCGATAGCATGTTGCATTTGATTTTATTGGTCACAACCAAGGATGAAGTAGTATCACCAACATATAATTATATTTATGACATCATTTCTGACGCTTTTCGTGTAAAAGTGCCAGTTTTAGTGATCGTTAGCAATTGTGAACGGGACGCTGATGTACAACAGTGGGTACACTGCAATAGAAAGCTTTTGGACAAGAATATTTTACCTTTTGAAGACATTCGCTATCTCTGGAGAATGGAAAGACAATCAAAATCGTTAGAAGAAATATGGGAGGCGATCAAAAAATACGCACTTAATCAGGAACAACTATTGACTCGTGAAAATAATATTTCCACAACATCGAATCAAGGGCCAGCAACATCTGCAACGTCATTACCAATAGTAGAGAATGCAGCGGCGACTAATGCTAAAAGAGCCTCAACAACAGGTAAAACTCTTTCATGCAAATTAGTCGCATGCCTGCAGAATCTTGAGATAAGAAAAGTAGCAGTTATTCTGGTAGCAGACATTTTTAAATGGACAACACTATGACGGTCGGGGGAGATGTTCACTATATAGATGTCGATTTAGACACGCTATATGACTTAGAGATGTGTGAGACATCGAATTGTGACATGATTATAGGTGAAAACTAAAGAATATGACAAGAAACTTGATCCTATCTTCCTGACTCGATCCAGAAATCCTTGAAAGCCTGCCTCTTTATACTCTCTTGGTATGACGAAAAAGATTTCGGCGTTTGAAACAAATTGATTGTTCTTCTGTAATGCTAACTCTCGCTCTTGGCATAATCTGTGATCTACATAATAAAGTTCCCTAAAAGATAATAGCAAAGACTCCCCATTTCTAGTCATTTAGAGACTAGACCAAAGCTATTCTTTGTAAATTATTGGTTCTACAACGTCCAGTATTAATATCTGTTGGAACCATATTATTCTTGGTTTGTTTTATTCAGACTATTCGGTAATAAAGACTCAATGCTTCATTTTACTCCGCTATTACTTAAATCTTCAAGAGCAATGAAATTCTCGGGGTTTAATCTCATGTAATATTAAATAAAAATAGATTCATACTGACAGGCTCTTGTCACATTTTGATAGTTTATTGGAAACAGATATAAAGCTCTAGTGCACAGCTTTGACGGAAGTGCATATTATACAAAATGCAGAATAGAAGAAAATATGTCTTAGATTACAATGATGAACTGTGAATCCGTTTTTTTTCTCCCATGAAACTTAATAGATCAGTGATTTGATAACTTATTGAGGGTCTGTTTTGATAAATATTGATTTAATGTAAACAATCCATCTCGTGCTGTTTCGTAGAAATCATCATTAATGTCTTTAAAACTAGCTTGGTATGGAAAAATAAACACTTTTATGATCTATTTTTGCAAACAATGAACAAAAAAAGCAAAAATAGTTTCGAAAACCTAGACCGAACCGAACCGGACAGACCGTTTACCGTTACCGGTTGCAAAACTGGTCCATTCCACATGAACATGCTTTTCCAGCTCGCCACCATACTCATTATGTTCATCTACTAACCCATCCCAACAGTCTCCCATGAGAAAACCTATGTGCTCAATTCCGTTCACTCTTTTTTCTTGATAGGCCCTTTCATATGTCTATTCAAACCTGAGAAAAGTTTCTATTCCTCAATAAGTGTATTCCCAGTATTGTGTTCTGAATTATTTGATAAGTCATGCAACACATTATAAAAAAAGTCTGGAGAATCATAAACGACAAAAAAGGTTTTTGATTGGATATTAAATAAAAAGAGGGTTTATGAACTTGCGAAGGGACATAAATCCCTTTTGTGCGTTTATGACAAAGATGATAAATGTTTTTTAGGTTTATGATTTGAAAACAGGATTTATCAAATATTACAAAAACGGGAAAAGGGTTTATGCCTCGTTACTAGTTTATAAACCCTTTTTCACAGTGCAGCCAATTTAGGATTTTTTTTATACGAGACGATTCTTTGTGAAATAGAGGGAAGCCTAATGATACAAAGTATTTTAGACTTCAATTTTTGGACGTTTCTGCTAGAGAAGACAGGTTTCTCCGAAAGCGAAGGCAATCCCCATATCCCCTTAGACTCGTCAATGAAATTATGTTGGTTGATCATTATTGTGGATAAAAGAGAGCACAAATTCCAAATATTAATTCTATAAAAGAAAATAGGTTTTAGTGTTTTTTTCGCCAGCTGATACAAAAGAATAATTGAATTTGGATGATCGAAATTCAGTATAATAAAGGATAAAGAAAGATATGATCCTTGGTACAAAAGTTAGGAAGTGGTTTTGCGCACTCGAGTACACATAGTCAACTGGGTACGTGTAACTAGATCAAGGGGGAAAAGTGAGATTCCAAGAGTGTGTACTCCAGCTAGAATACTTGTAATCCAATGAGAAACTGTAGTACAGTTGGAGTAGATATAGACTACAGTTGAAGTAGAAATGAACTACAACTGGACTGCTCACTCTTGGACTCTCCCTTTTTCCCACTTGGTTAGAATACATTTAATACTTTTCAAAACTGTATTAAGTTTTAATTCGTCTTTCGAAAGTATATTTTAATTCATGCACCAACCAGAACTCTACTCGAGTCATTAATAAAAACCAGGTGGTTTTCCATAGGCAACTCCTCTATTATTGAACTGAATAAGGTGACATTTTGTGTTGAAGACAATGATTCTCATTCATGCATTAACTTCATATGTAGAAACACATCGATTGAATAGATTGAATTGAACTTTAATACTGTCTTATTTTCCTGTTGAAGATGGGTCCAAACAAACAAGCAAGCAGCATGTTAGTTTGCAGTTAACAGACTGACAATAAGTAAGCAATTAATACATACTTCTAAATGTATACGCCGCACAACGACAGTTCACAGTAATTCTAAAGCTCTTCGATGGGCCCCGAAAAACTTCTTCACTTGTCCGATTTCGTGCAAATTAATCACCGCCTACTCGAAGTTCTGGCCTTTTTTCTCTAGTCTCACCATCCTTGGATCATTGGTGTATTGAGTAATACGTGTAACTGCCGATACCGAGTATTTCTAAACTTTTTATAGTCACACCAACCCCCATCCCATAGCGCCGTGAGTCAAAGTCCGTGAATCGCACATCTCTAATATGACTGTCACGATTAGGGGTACGACAACTCTCAGATCCAGATATAGATCATATGAGCGAAAGAGCTGTTCGAAAAGATCAGATCAGATCAAAAGATCTGTTCCGACAGTTCTTCTGATCTGATCTGATCTGTTCAAACAGTTCAGATCAGATCAGAACTAAAGCTGATCTGTTATACCCCTAGTCACGATCGGTCTTACAGTAATTGTGGTTGTGAATACGGATGTGCATGTAGCTTGGTATCTACTTTTTGTGATAGGAACGCTTGCATTAATACATGTTCACGCATAGCCCACAATTACGTGTCACATCCACAGTCAATTAGTAGGATTTGTAGTTTTTCTGCTAATTTGAGAAATCCTACGAACAATCAATTTTACATTCAAGAAGTTTGTCCTGTGTTTCGTAGATAAGAGAAATCTTGAAAAGGTTTTCGAATCGGTTTGAAGGTCTTAAAATCTTTCTAAAATTTTGTATCATATCAGGTTTCGTACTTTTCATCACGTTCGCAACCATACTCTTTATTTTAACTGAAATATATAGGAAATAATTTGCCCTGAAAAACTTCCACAAGGTCTCTTCACAGTAAAAAAATTAATATGATTTGTTTAATTAAATTGTAGTATCTAAAACGCAGCGAAGGATATTTGTCTATGACTCATCAAAGGGTTTCAAAACAAATATCATAACTTTACTCTCGGGTCAAAATTACTCCACAAAGTATTTATCAAACAATATACCACCAAGTCTGCCTGAAACCGATCCTTGTATTTATGCTGATCGAAAATACTCTTTTATTGATGTTTCTCAACTGCAACAAACAGGTTTCAACAAGATTGATCAAGGGCAGCAATCAAGCATTCATAAAAGGTTGAAGAATTACGCTGAAGTTGGGATTCATTTGATTTTGTTTGTTGTACATACCGGCAGTCTGAGCTCCACAGCCTGCGATGACCTTGATTACCTTTTATTAAAAATCTGCGCCAAAGAGGTCCCCATAATTTTTGCTGTTGTCGGATGCAAAAATAACCAAGATATTCAACGTTGGGAATATGAAAATCAGAGAATATTGAATGCTTACCAAAATATAAATTTCAGGACAATACTTGGCATCAAAATTAGAGACAACTGTTCAGAATCGATTGACAAATTATGGCAAGCAATCGAGCAATATTCAAAAATTCCAAGCATAGTAATGAATGATGATCAGATAATGTACAGCACATTTGAACAATCATATGGTTTTGGTGCGGCTTCACGTTCGTCCGGTACAAAAGATATTGGGGTCAATATACAGAAATCTCTAGTAGCAGAAGGTAAAAAGAGCAAAAGTACAATGCGTCCGTTGAACTAAAATCAAGGGAAAAAACTCATTTCGGCATTCCTATTCATACTTAGCCATTTCCACCGCTTTCCAGTCATTTCCAGTCATTCCCACCCATTCCCTCCCATTTCAAACCATTTCCAGCCATTCCTAACCATTCCAAGCTATTCTGAAGCATTATCAAATAGGAATGCGCCATTTCACGTAATTAGACTTGTTTAATTGCAACGATTTAAATGATTTCACTTCATATCAAACTTCAGGTTTTTTGTGGAACTCACATTTATTTTCGAAGAAAATGGTGTGCCAGTTTAAAAGCGAGATTTTTGCGACTCCCCATCTCCCTCCTCATTACAGACATTAACTAGTTTAAACTTGTGCTAATTAGCAATTAGACTAATTAGGTTACCATTAAGGAGATTAATGAGTTTTTAAACTTGTGCTAATTAGAAATTAGACTAATTAAATTGGCATTTCCTTCTTTGCAGACATTAAGAATCAAGGAGAGGCTAGCATTACAGACATTAGCAACACAGAGGGGATACCATTACAGACCTTAGCAACTAACCCAATGGGAGTGCTAGCACCCAGCACCCTGGCACCTTGGCACCTTTTCAGCACCTCGGTACCCTTTCAGCACCTCAGCACTTACTCAGTCCTTCAGCACCTACTCAGTACCTCAGCACCTGCTCAGCATCTCAACACCTGTTCAACACTTTTCGGTGCTAGGTGCCAGCATTTCCCCCTTGGGCTTTTATCCTAGTAACACATGCACCAAATGATACATACTTTTCCATTGACTTAGTACACCGAGTACATGACCAAACAGAAACAAGTATGCAAGATGACTATTTCAAAACAGCTGCTTATAACTTGGCGAAAGAAATCGGTAATGATGGTGTGCCAGGGTTTTTCAACAAAGAAAATACGAATATTCAAATTTTGATTGATAATTGTACAGCAAATCGCTCAGAAAATAGTCCTAACAAGTAAGTAAAAAGAGAAAACAATGATGAGGATTTTTTCTCACATTCGTTTCAGTTGTGTCTTGATNATAATTACTGGCTCGATGAATCCTGTCCACCGCTCGCATATTGGCAACCTGGAGCTCGTGAAGCAGCACATTGAGCAATCAGATCGACAATGGAAAGTGTTAGCTGGTTATCTTTCTCCAACTCAGTAGGTTTTATTTCATGACTTAAAGCTGTGAACATAGTAGGAAAGATTGGGTATCCCTAATTACGACAAAAAAAATTGACTTCTATTGTTCAACTTCGTTTATGACCAATTTAAACTTGAATGGAAGTATATGCATGATCCTTGAAATCTCCTCTTTCAAATGGTATTCTTCGAGCCTCTCTCATTCACCCAGTTCCCGAGAAATTAGTGGTCTACAATGAAGACCTCTCATCGTCGTTATTAAAGTCCCTTTCCCTAATTACGACACCAAGCTATTTTTTCTCCCTAATTACGACACACTAACAAAATTCAAGCAAAAATATCTTTTTTAAGAAAAAATCCTTTTTTACACATCTTGTGTGAGAAATACAGGAAAGGTATAACTGGTAATTTTGGGAGTGCGAATGAGTATGGGTTAGAGTGTAGATTGTGGTTGTGGTTGTGGTCGTGAGTATCCAGAAGGTACCGAAGGCGTGAACGCCCGCACTCACACCCCACTCATATGCCATCCACGCTCTATCTACACTTTCTTGATGTGTTACAATAAACACCTCATGAATATTTTGTTATTCAATAGAACTCAACTTCATAGCAACAATTTTCGATGATAATTTTGAAATAAGCTAATTGTAGTTCGAAAGTTGATCTGACCGAAATTTTGACCACCTCAACCAAATATGCTAAAAAATAATATATATCCTCCTGGAAAAAAATAACCGAACACCATATTTTCCATATTTCATCACTATAAATTAACATTTAGAGAAATGTAATTATATACTCAGATAGCCCGTGGAATTCTCTACAAATCTACATTTTCGATTGCACTCGTTCGCTAAACATAGACTCATGTTCAATAAAAGCACCCTCATTGCCAGATTCTCTGGGAATGCATTTTTGTTTCTTCGTCCACCTTTGAAAACTATTTTTAATATAGGAACAAGTTACTACAAAAATACGTATATATTATGAAAGTGCGTGAAATTCTCTATCAACCTATATATTTATGTCTTGTCTTGTATTTCTTTGCTGCAGTGAATAAATGCAAGAAAAGACGTAAATATATAGGCGATTAGAGAATTTCACGCGCTTTCATAGTATATACTTACTTTTGTAATAACGTGTTCCTATATTAAAAATAAATTTGAAAAAAACAAATGAAAATAAACAAAAAAAGAATTTATGGTGAATCTGCCGATGAGGATGCCTTTACTGTGTTGGAATTCATTTTTCTCGAACAAGTGCGATTCAACCTATTTATATATTGATTTGTAGAGAACTGCATGAGCTATCCGAATATATAATTATTTTTCTTGAAGTAATAATTTATAGTGATGAAATACGGTAAATATGGTGCTCGGTTATGTTTTCCAGGGAGATATAGTTTTAAAATGGTGCTGAACAACATGAGAGCAACAAATCAAAAAAGATAAAATTTGCAGAATTCTCCGGTATTTGACACTATCCTTGTTCTCCTTATGTGGGCTCTCTGTAGTAGGCGTCGAAATTAACACCTAACTCAAGTCTGTTTGTAAGACATTGATGATACTTATTTTCATTTGATCAGCTATTGAGAAGATTTCAAGTTGTCAGTGACAGCACTTAGTCTTTAGAAAATATAATAATCATGAAGCAACTCACTGATCTCCTAATAAAAAATGGAAGTCAGTGTGGGTGTATCTTCTTCTCGACACACTTACAACACAAACTACCTACATCCAAATCTTGTTGAAGTGCCATCGTAAAAACAACGCTTTGTTTCGTGCTGTCTGGCACATTTTTATGTTTGCTAGGCTATAACAGTAAGGCAAGTTTTTTCAGGACACAACAGAAGCAGCCTTTCCACAGGTTATACCATCTCGGTGATCGGAAAGCATATAAGATCTTCTGTCCTCTGTTGCTTTGATAAATTTAAGTCGCGATCATTTTCACATCTTTTTGTGAAACACGATCTGAAAGGAGTGTTGAAGTGTATATGGATAGAAATATGGACCCAGGGCCCGCCCCCCCCCCCCCCCCCCCCC
>OENM01001492.1:0-33322 GCA_900239745.1 Rotaria magnacalcarata | reverse complement strand
AATCACAATTTTTTCGATAACTCAGTCATTTCTTGACGGATCCTGCTCATCTTCGAACTTGACCGAGACATTGTTAAGACTGAACTGTGTAGAAAATTTCATCATGATCCGACTCTCCTTTCGAAAGTTATCGGATAAACGGACGGACGGACGGACGGACACACAGACCGATTTTAGTAGTGTACTCACTTTTTGAGTACACAATAAAAAGGAAAATCATTTTACTTTTAAAAGATTTATTAATGCACTTATTGACATCTTTATTAAAATTTAATCACTTGTTTAAAATAAACTCATCAATAAATTAGTTGTGACTGACTATAGAAATTTATTTTGATTAATTTTAGAATTATTATTTTCTTATAATGTTGTGAACAACCTCTATCTTTTTCATAAATAGACGATAATTAAAACAAAAATTATTTTTATCATTAATTGACATCTATAATTAGTTTTTTTTTTCAAAATAAACAAAATAATATTTAATAGAAATCTTTATTCATATTTGACTCAATCTGAATATATATAAATATTAATATGTTGTTTATCTAGGAATAAATATTAGGATTGGACATTTGGAAATAGCTCCTAGAATAGCAAGAGATTAATTTTATCAATCATTATAAAATTTATCTATTTCATTGATCAACACGAGAAAATAAACAATAAAAATAATATTTTCTTTTATATTATGGCCGATGGAAGGATTTTAATTTAGGGGAACCTAAAAAATTTATCCTAGACAATGAGAAGTCGTGAAATGAAAAAGGGACAAAATTCGAATTTTATGATGTTTCTTTTAATTTAAACGCATTTCTAGAGTTTTGCATTTAGAAATGTGGACTATAATAAAAAATTTCACTTCAATGCCTAATTTTCCAGTAGATGATCAGCATATTCATTAAGATCTTTGAGTTAATCTAAAGTAAATAAAATAAGCCGAGCTAAAAAACATTAGTCACTGATAAAAATCTCTTCAAGTATTTTTTTTAAAATGAAATAAGGGTAGAATATTGTTCTATTCCAGTTAATATGATGTTTCCTTATATGATGGATGATGATATGATTAAAAATGATTAACTAGTGCAGGATGTTCCAAAACTAATTAGCATTTATCAAATACTTTTTACTTCGGTACTAATCAAGTTTAATCTAAAACATTTTCTTATCTTAAATGGCAGTTTATTTATTTTTTTATTCGTAAAGACTAATTTCATCAACAATCTAATAAAAATCGATGTTTTCGATTAAAAACAGCTATTCGATTTTTCTTGTTAAAAATAATATCGAGTATTTCTTTTAATTTCTACCAGAATTTTTATCTTTATGGTGAACTTCAGACTATTTAAATTCTTTAGTATTATTTTTGTTTGCCAATCGTTTTTCAATACATTTTAGAAACAACGAATAACTGATGCATTGATTGCTTCTTAGTGGGTCGGGTCTCTCGGAATTTTTCGAAAACTATTTCTACCTTGAAAAAGTGCACATTAGATTGTTCTATAACATAACTTGTTATTAAGATTAACTTTAATGCTTTTCTCTCTAGCATATATTATAGTAAATGTTTCTAAACTCGTATAATTAAATTCCAATGATCTAAACTTAAAATTAACGATTAAAATTGGAATAGAAATCAAAACAGCCACTTCATATTATTTTTGACATTGAGAAAGGCTCTTAATTATTTTCTTTTTTCAGTCTTAAATCCTACTGCTCCTATGTTGTTGATAAACTTTGTTTGTAGGTATAAAAATTTGTTAGTCTCTTTTTGCAAATAAAAGAAGAGTTTTTCATTAATTTTGATTATTGTTACAGTTACATACTATATCTTGTCAAATTAACCTTTGAAACTCCTCTATGCTCTTATTCATGTTATAAAAGGTTAATGTAAATACGATCAGCTATATTAATATAACAATTTTTTTTCTTATTGTTCAGAAAAAGACTTGTCTTAATACTTTATAGAAAATATTTTGTGTAACAAATATTTACTGTTTGCCAATTATTTTGAAAATTTTTCTAAAAGTGAGATGCAGAACAATGGTTATGATTAGCAAATGCATAGATCTACTAAAGAAAAATGAAAGGCATTCAATATTTAGCTATGTTGAAAAAGTGTTATAACTAAATAGATCAAGATGTTTCAACAAAATATAATAGTGGATATGGATTATTTAATGCTTGACTGAGTCTATTATGAAGAAAAAGACTTGAAAATTTTATTAAAACAAATCCTTGATGATAAACGATACCATTTCATATAGAAATTTTAATAATTTTTTATTTTGACTAATATATAGAGTAAACGTTATTATTTTATTTAAGAAGAAAAAAGAATTTTCTTTTTTTAATAGAATACTCAACATTATAGAATTAACTTTTTTTTTTTATTTTCTCTCTTATATCTATATAGAAATATTTATCTTATAACAATCACTTATCAATATATGAAAATCATATCAATTTTAAAAGGAACAAAAAAAAACAACAGTAAAATTTAATTTCTCATAGATTGATTATAGTTTGGTAGAAATTTCTATAATCTCGATCCGATATAATCTACTAATTTAATAGAACTAACCAACAGATTTCACTTATAAATTATTCTGCTTAAAAAACTTTATACTTATTTCAATCTATAATCAAACATATATTTAATATAATCAATCGATATTAAAATAACTCCTATTAATCATTATTCAAGATTCTATTTCAATAATTAAATAGATTAATTACCATTGTTTTTCTGTATTCAAAAAGTTCAGAGACTCGAAAATCGATCAGGATGTCAGTCCGGTCGTTTACACGAGAACTTTTCACAGGAGAGTCCGATTCCGATGAAATTTTCTACACACTTTAGTCTCAACAATATCTCGATCGAGAGAAGAATTGACCGAGCCGTTGCTGAGTTATTGGAAAAATAATCATTTTTCCTTATGCGAGAATCGACCTATCCCACCTTTCGTAAAAACCGTTTTCCTATTATAGTCAAATAAATCCTCGACTATTATAGACCATTCGACAGAGAATTTCACGAGCTACAAAATGGTATATAAAACATAAAGAAATAAGAAGACTAACTCACCTATTGTAAGGGTAATTAAACGGGAATTAATTCTGTTTGTCTTGACACTCTAATTAATCGACAATCCGAACTCTGTCTTTCGATCATAGAGATAATAGCTCGAGGTTTTTTGGGTCGGAGACCTGCAATCTTGAGCTCTTTTTGCCCAGAACTCCTATTGGTTGAGCAATAATCAATAGAAATAAAGTTCTAGGAAAAACGACTTTCTCAGGGTAAATCAAGGCGAAGAGTTCAAATCTGAGCTGTATTAAGTCCAACCAAGTCCTATTGGTTAGACAATAGTCAATAGAAAACAACAGTGTTATAGGAAAGTTTCCCCAGTGTAATATTAATGTGAAGACATTCATTGGATGACTTATCTATCTAATTCACTTATCTTCAGTACATATAATTCTCGGATTTAAATCAGAAGTTTCCGCATTTATTTTTTCTTTAAAAATCTAACTGATTATCATCGAAATAATCAAATCTATTTCGTCTTCATTTATTAAAACATGATTTGAAAATCAAGGTATTGATTCTAGATGACCTTCAACTTGTTTTCTTTTTTTTTATTAGATTTAACTTTTAAATTATTTGATTTTTTTAAAAATAACTTTATATTGAATAAATAAATAAATATTAGTGTTCTTCATAAATAAAACAAATTATTAAAGTCGACCTTTTTAATTCAGTTGAAAGTCTAATAAATATTTAACAAAAAACAAAATCAATTCTCGAAATGATTTATAATATAAGATGAATAGTTTTGATTGAATTAAATATTTCTCTTTATTAAACTAAAACATATTGAGAACATTTCGAATGATTAAACAACTGAAAATAAAGAGAAATAAATCTCATGATAAACTTCTAATCTGCTAGTTTTAACTCATCGTCATATATATCATTGATGAATTAAAATATAATCAATGATCAATAGATTTATCAACAAGTTAAATTATTTTTATTTTAGTCTTTGTTTTATTTACCTTATTAAATTGTTTTTTTTTTTTCTTCTTGTATTTGAGTTTAGTAATAGATTGAATTATGTAAACGATTGTTTTATTCAATGAACATAGCTATACTATATTCAATCTAAATATGATTTACATTAAATTTATTTTAAACTAATTCAAAATTAATTTTATTGAAGATCAAATCGATATTTAATTAGATGAACAAATATTAAATTTGTCTACAGTTGAATAATTATCTCGAAATTTTATCAACGATAATAAGAAAAAAGATAAATATATTCGTCATTGATAAGTTTTAGAAAAAAATTCTCAAAGATATATTCAATCTTTATTTTCCTATCTACGTATATGTGAAATTAAATAAGAGATTATCGAGAAATTTCATTTAAAATAAAGGATAAAAATGAGTTAAATAAAATTTTCGAAAGAAACTCTGGATTAGAAATAACTGATGTAGATATATTTTAAAAAAAGACATATCCATCTTCTTCAAGCCTTTCTTTGGTATGATAAAAATAAATTATTTATATTATTCTCATTTAATTATAAGTATAAAGAGAACCTGTGAAAATCGTTCGTGTTTTGGTTTTTTTTTTCTATGGGATATATTATAGAATAGGTTTGATAGAAAGAAGTAGTTGATAGTTATCTTAACGAATATTTCAGTTTTATTCGATAAATAGAGACATTGACATTTTTTCATTTTATTTAACAAAAAAAAAAGAAAAGAAATTCAACTTATGGAATCGCAAAATGGTTTTTTCCTCATAATAAATAGTTCGAATTTGTAATAAACACACAGAAATTATTCTTGGTTCATTAGTTAAGAATCTAAACAAGATGAGAGAAATTTTAAAATAAAATTCTATTATAAAACGTTCATCTATTTATCAAATAATCAACCTTAATTAAAAATAACGAAAGATTGACTAATCAAGTTATATTGATCGGAAACTTTTGTTCTCGACATATTCAAATATTATTTTATATATTAACATAATAACATATATTCTTATCTCTTTGTCATCTGGATAAAATTGACTTTCGAGTTGAAAATTAGTTAATTAAGAAAGAATTTATTTCATATTTATAGAAAATTTAAATATAAATATTTATTGATGTTGTATAAGTAAAAACAAGAGATTTTAGTCAATAAAGTTAAAAAAGTCAAAACCATTCTTAAACATTTTCTATTATTGATCAAATTAAGATAATCTCACTCTTATTAAACATATCGCTCTTTCAATTTCAATATTTGTTTGTTCTATTCTTATTTTTATGATACAAGTTTTTTTTTCAATTTCGAATTCATTTATCTCTTTCTATTTTCTTAGAATCTCTTCATGAAAAATTTTACAATCGATTTATAAACTAATAAACAAATCTATATGTTTTTTTTTTTTTTTGTTAAAAAGAGATAAATTTATATATTATTATCGATGGTCAATAAAGCAATGTTTAATGAAAATATTTAAGAGAGAAATTCTATATTCTATCTTAAATAATCTTATTATCAAATATGATCTTCAATTAATATTTAAATATAAAATATTTTAGTTAATTAAAAGATTCATCAATTAGGAAGAACAGATCTGATCCGAAGATATAAAGAGAACTTATTTGATAAACATGTAAGAGATGTCTCACTATTGCTCTATCGAATTAAAATTAATCTCAAAACTTTTGAATAGATAGAAGAAATCTTATTCAACTAGTTTTTACCCATTATTTCTATTATAAACAAATCTGATAAATATAGTTGTTAGAAATTTCTATTTTCTACTGTAAAGAGAGTAAAATATTGTATAAACTGGTTATTATTCAAGGAAATATCGACCATCAATTAATAGTATTATATTAAAAAATCTCTCGAAAATTAAACTGAATAAATCAATCTTCTTCTAATTAATGACAACACCTTTATTATCAATTCTTTTTGTTTTTACTCATCAAATATATAACGATAATAATTGGTTTATCTTTTCTTAATCTTTTCTTTATCGATAAAATCAAAGAATTTCTTATTGATATTTTTCATTTTTAATCTTAAATCTAAAGTATTTTAGGTTAAAAAATGTCAATAGTTTATATATTTGTCATTAAGATTAATATAATAAAGGAACTGAACGTAAATACATTTTAACAGAAATCTAGACAATGAGAAACTTTCAATAGAGATATTTATATAGAATAATTAATTCTATATAACCTTCAATTATTATCTTAAAAAATTCGAATTCTAATACTTGTTTTAACATTAGAAAAAGATTGAAAATTTTTTTTATTATTTATATATTCAAAGTTTTCATGTAAATCGTTTATGTAGATGGGAGATATTGAGATGCAACATAGAAATTTCTTAATGTTTATAATCAATAATATTATATCAATGATAAATAAATAAAAGATGTTCAATTTATTTTATTCAATCTATCAAATTGATCATAGAACATAGATAAATCATAGAATATCAATATTCGTTTCGTTTCATCTCATCTCAATTAGAAAGATTCAAAAAATTAATCAAAATTCTTAATTTCCATTTTATTTCAATTTATTTACCAAATTCGAATTTTTTGTTTTTTTGGTCAGTCTATAATAAATCGACAAGAAATTATCCTATAGAAAGACAATAGAAATATCATAGAACTAAATCGAATAAGATATAAACAACAATACTTTTATTTGTTTATCTATTAAATAAAAGATTCTTTTTAATCAAATTTTCGATATTCGAAAACGTTATTATTATTATAATATATCAATATTTACATGTTTATATGGGGTAAACATTTCAAATTCATTTTTTTATTTATTATAGATTAAAAATAGAATATTGTTGATATTTGTGAAATGAATGCATTTTGTTTATATAAAATACGTAGAATATATTCAATAAGGAAAAATATTTATTAGAATCTTCTGACATAGAAATATAGAAATATGATTTAACAAAAGAACACTTTTAACAATTGTCACAACTACTACCTATTGATCATTTTTATTTTTTTGTTTTTCATATAAAAATATAATAAAAGGTAACATTTTGAATTTGTTGAACTAGACAAAGTCAATCTTTAGATGATCAAATAGGATTCGAAATAGAAAACGAGTTTTCTTTCCACTGCATAAACTTTATTTTCAATTAGATTTTATTTAATATATAATTCTAAATCGAATCTTTGAAATGATCTCAAATAAATTTATGAAAAAATATCGAAAAAGTCAATTTAATTATTTGAGAATACAAATGACTCTTATTCGAATTATTTTTTTTTTGATCTTAAAATAAAAATATTTCATCTTGGACATAAACTAATTTATATTATTCATTTGAGATTATCTTTAGTAGAAAGATAATCGGAATATACAGATAATTTAATATAAAATCCGAAAAAACAAATTTCGATTAACTATGACAAAAATTCAATTTTATTTTAATCAATTTTTTTACAGTAATAATAAATTATTCATATCTATTTTAGATAAATCATTATTTTTTCTAATGTTAATCTTAAATAAATCTATAATAAATATTTCTAGTAGATCAATATGATTAAATAATAATATTATATTGAAAAATTATTTATATAAATATTTAAAATAGTTCATTTTTATTAATTCATTTTTAAGATTGATAAAAACTATTCTTTTTTCAAATATTCTATTAGAATTATTTAACATTTCATTTTATAATTTAACAATTAATAAAAGAAAAAAAAAATAGTTAAGTATTTTTATTTGAAAAATTCTAAATTTAAAGTGTAGAGATTGTTAACATCTAAAACGAATTATTTTTATTTCGATCTATCATATTTATATCTAATTTAAAATAAAGACATTTTCATTTTGACTCTTTTTTTTATTATTTTTCAATCGTTATTTATTAATATCTTAACTAGTTAAAATAATCTAATGTAAAAAAAAAGAATGAAATAAACAAGATGAATCATTCATATTCAAAATAACTATTTCATCAATGATACAAAACAAACTCTTTCGAATATTATTTCATTTAACATCAATTAACAGATTAACTTTTAACCTTTAGCAAAATAATAAAAACCAGTTAATTAAATAAATATATAAATAAAAAAAAACAAAAAAACGAAACCATTGAAAAAGAAGAATTAGCTAATGTGGATAGGACCAATTTGCTTTTATTTTAAATTAAAAGCAAAAGTTAGCAAGAAAAATCTAAGAGAAGAAAATATTTGTGTAATTTATTCAGGAAATAAGACATACGAAATAATTCTAGATAGAAATCAATATTGAAATCTATTCAATTTATTTTTCAATCAATTAAACTGCATTTAAATAGAAATTAATCATAACTATATTATTATTTTGAAGAAAAATAAATAATAAACGTTTATTATTCGAGTTTCATCAAGATATAAACCGTCAAACTGATTATCTGCATATATTTCAATTAAGGTCGACAATAAAATGTTTCTTCTTGCCTACTTAAATATTTTTATTTCGATTAAAAGAGACCATTTGAGTATGTCAACTATCTTTTGAATATCGGTATACTTTAATAAGATATATTCTTATTTAAATTTTTCGAACTTTTTATAAATAAATCTTAATGATTTATTTCTGATAAAATAATTTATATTGATAAACTGAGAGCAAAAAAAGAACAAAAAAATGAAAATTTCAAAAGATAAATCTAAAAAAATGAATAGTATTATCATCAATATCAATAAAATTTAATGATCTTTTACAAGTAATACCAAATATATCTTAATTAATTATCGATTTTAAAATATTAAATTCATTTTAAAATAATGAAAATATATAAGTTATGAACAAATAAAAATAAAATATAAAAGATATTCTATTTCGAGTTAATATTGATTAAATTTGTAAAATATTTCCAAAATTCGAATATATTTAATAATGTACAAAATAACAAAATGATATTCTTGAAATTTTTAATCAACTTTATTATTTAATTAGTGAAAATATTCGTTGGAAATATCCATTTAATATTCATTCATCAGTAATAGATAAATATTTACAAAAGAATATTCATTTCAAACATCATCACTTCAACTGTCGATTGAATAATTTTATTAAGTTTTTTTTTCTTTTTTTTTGTTTTTTGAAAGACAAAAATAAACAAAAAAAATTTTTCTTAATCAATTCCTAAAATGAGATTTGTTTGATAATCTGTTAATTGAATATTATTTTTATCTCTTGATATTTCTCCACCCATAATATGAAATTCATGTGACCAATGTAATATTGTTAATTGATAATCAAATGGATTTAAACGATTTTTAATTAATTCATCTAAATTTTCTGCAAATATTAATGGTGTCATACAAATATAATTAACTATTATTAATAAATTTAGAGATTCACCATTATTTGCTGGTGTAATAAATCAAGGAGTATTACAATCAACAGTACGGAAATTCCATAGTAATGAATAATCTGGTTGATCATTAATTAATAAACCATAAGCTTCTTCTAATATTTCATGAATAAACAGGAATTTTAGAATTATTTCCTGTTTTTGTTTTTTTTTCTATATAGAAAGTAATTCATGAAATCGATTATATGAATTAAGTATAATCATTAATCCATCAGTTGTTTCATCAACTGATAATAAATTAATAATACCTTGACCTTGAACACAAACTCGATTTAGTTTTCTTATTGGATTTTAATCAACATGTCAATTAGCACCAACTATTTTCCATGGATTTATGTTATTTTTCAGCATCTCTTTCTAAAAAAAAAAAGAAAACGAAAATCATAATATTATAATAAAATAAATATTTTTTTTATAGATTAAATATGTGAATTTAAATAGCAAGGTCTAAAAAGATCAATACTATTCATTGAACATAATAAATATCTTCTATAGCAAATTTGAGCAAATATATTTTTAATTAAAGATATAAAACGAATAAACCATTGAACTTGAGAATTACCAATTCGGAAATCTTCAATAATACCAGATTTATGTCTACCTAGTCATTTATTCCATGTATTTATTTGTTCATGTTTTATTTTATATGGAGATTTAAAAATCCTTCGAAATGTTGCCAAATAAGTTTTTTTTTATGCATTTATTTCATATTCATCTAATAGATCTGATATAATTCTATATCTATATCTATGTTCTTCAAGATTATGTAAATAATCAGAAAGTGTTTGTCAATTTTAAAATAAAAAAAAAAAACGTTGTCATTTAGTTTTATAATCAATTTTTATTTCTACACAATCAAATGATATCATTTCTTCATTATCATTTTGTCGAGTTGCATTCGCCATTTTGTTTTCTTCTTCTTATTATTATTATATAAAAACAGATACTTTTCAGGTAAAAAAAGAAAAAAAATATAATAAAGAAGCATGTGTGTTTGTGTCAAAGAATTTATATTAGGAAATTTTGTTGAGTAATTATACAAGAAAGAAAAGAAAAATGACGTTTTTACTTTATACTGAGTGTCTCAGAATAATTACAACATAATTTGTTTTATGAATATTTCTGAAGAGACAAATTATATAATCTTTATTATTTATTGAAAAGTTCTACAAAACCTATATTAAGAAATTTTTTTGGATATGCTCTTATAGGTCGTTTTATGGTCAAAATGAAAAGGATAAACAATAGTTTTAATTTCCATAGGATTTAATATAATAAAAAAATTTTTGAAAATATTTTTCGTTTTAAAAAATGCATCATTAAAATCTCTACAAAAGTTTATAAATAAATCTGTAGAGACATACTTTAATGACTTTTCGAAATGATTGAAGCCAATCATCTGTGAAATTAGTAAATAAAATCTAATATTCAATTAAATACATTTAAAAGTTGATAAATTCTTCTTTAAAAAATATTTTCATCTAATTAATATATATTATTCAACTTGAATTTCTTCTTCATTCTATTTTATTTTCTTAAATCTTAAATATTTTAATAAATTATCAAAATCAAACAAAAAACAAAATTATTTTAACTGTTTAACTTAAATATTTTTTAACATAAATAATTATCATTAATAATCAAGAAAAAAATAAAAACATGTTTATATAAACAAAAACAACTAAGAAAAAATGAATGCAGCTTTAATTGACTTACTTTCATCAAATTTTAATAATATCATTTTAAATAATATATATATACTTTATGAAATAAATTGAAACAAATATTAAATTTTTTGAATAAATAATAAATAATATAAATATATCATTAAAAATGAAAACAAATTTTTTTTTGTTCAGTATATTTAAGTTTTCTTACAAATAAACACCAAACATATACATATATATTTCAATATTTATTCTTGAATTTATAATCATTTCAAAGTGAATATATGATTAAAATTATTGAGAATATAAAAATTTAAAAAATAAAAAATAAAGATTCAATTTTAATTAACATTAAATAGATAATAAAATTTATACTTACGTTAGTATAAAAAATTAATTTTATAAAAATTTGATTTTAATCTTGATTCTCATTCAATGAACAAAAATAATATTATAATTGAATTCAAAATAATATTCTATAATATTTAATAAAGGATTTTTTTTTCATATATAATTGATTATTTCCTATTCCATATATGATTCATTTTTGATTCATCATTATAACAGAATAATTTAATAGATGAAAAACACAAACAGATAAATTATTTATTTATTTTGTTTTATAAGATAAATAGACATGAGAATTTTTCTATTCTTATTCTTTTTTTTCTTTTCTTTATTCGTGCTGTTTTCTTATTGTTAAAATAAGGATGATTAGATAATAAATACTTTATTTTTAAAAGGATTTTAATTTAAATTGACTTGTATCCATAGTTAAAGAACGTGCTCATTCAAAAGAAGAAATTAATGAAAATGATTACGATATACGACGATCATCATTTCGTCCTTCGATAGGTTTTCGACAATCTACATAAAATCATTCATCAATTATAAAGATAGAAATTTTTTACGAAAATAACATCGATATTTTTTTTTCTCTTTTCTCACTTACACAATTTTGAAAATATTTTTTTGAGTAAAAATAAAATATCAACAAATAATCGGCCAAGTATTGTTATTGAAAAAGGGACATATTAATTCATTAATTACTCAATCAAAAAATATAATCAAATCTTATGAAACAAAATAAACAAGTCAACAAACTACAGATCATTTTCTAACTCCATCGCAATATGGTAAAACATTAAATGTTTCAAATAGTAACGTTCTTCATCTATTACCAATTGTAACACCACAAGTACCATTAAATATTCCTCGACCTGTAATAATGATAAAACTAAGAACAACAACAAATATAAAAAATCCTCCTTTAACTACAATAAATTTATCACCAACTGAATCACGACCATTATTACTTCTAACAAAAACAAATGATCAACAACAAGCACAAACAATAACTGTCCCTAATGGTCATTTGTTTACCAATAAACAGACAAATGTCAACAAAACAACAACGTATAGTTATTCTCTCTAGTGAAAGGAAGTCGTGCACTGAGCAAACAATCTTCGTTCCTTCGTTCGTTCGTGACTGAACGAAAGAAAAAAAAATGAGTCTACATAAATTGGTCGAATACTGATACATAAAATTGACAAAAAAAGCTTTATTAGAATTAGAGAAAAATAATTCAAAGAGGTACAGAAAACTACTAATAAATCTATTCAAAGATAAAGAACATTAAATTTGAGTGTCAATACGAATAATTATAAAACTTTTTTAATTGTGAACAAAGCATTATATGAGAGCAAGTAGTAGGAACTTGAGAAATTGACTATAATCTATACAATTTTTCCTTATTCTAGAGCTTTTACCGCTGATCATTTTCGTATAAACAAGTTGTGAATTTCATTAAAAAAATGATAATGCTATAATCAACATACTGAACATAAACATAATAAAATGGTTTAGAATCTCACTTTTCCTGATAAAAGATCAGAAAAAGTCTATTTATCAAACTCAAAATGGCTAAACATTCCAGAGAAATATGACAATAGATTTTTTAGAGGAAAATTTCCTCTATAAATATCTGTAGTTGATCTCTTCAACACACTGAAAGAATATTGAATAAATTTTAATAGAATATTTCTATCAAAAATCTTATTTTACATCATAAAAAGCCTATACAATGTTCCATTCAGATTTATTCAATATTCTTCCACTATTTGAAAAGCTAACTAGTGCGATTCCTAGAGTAACTGTCCTTTACAAAATCTTCTATGTCATGCTTCTCATGAAAAATATCATTTTTAGATCTATGAATCGACTTTTTTTCGATCTTTTCTCAGGAAAAATGTAATTTTAAATTATTTTACTATGTTTAGTATATTCACTGTAATATCATCATTTCTTATTGATGACCAAAACCTTTTTATATCAAAATGATCAGCGAAAAATCTCTAGAAAATCTGTGAAAAAAAGAAAATTTTTTCAGTATTTATGTTTAGCTACTCATAGAATTCTACATTCACACGAAAATTTTACAAGTCGAATATATATTAAAATATTTGTGAAAGAATCATTCAATCGATTAATAATAAGCAATAAACTAAGCTCTGATTTTATTCTCCATTTTCTAAAATAAAACTCAGATTTTTAAAGCCCTAAAAATTAGATACATAACTAAACATAATAAAAATAAAAAAAAAAATCTTATAGATTTCTAAAATAATGAGAATGACAATAACAACTTTATTTAAAGAAAAGTTTCATCGACAAGTGGATCAACTAATGAACGTAACGAAATGATAACAAGATAACGAAATATAACGATAACAATTACAAAAAACAAAAAAAGTTTAATCATAACTGGATCAGTTAATGTAAGTAATCAATGATAACAAAATCTTCACCAAGACAATATATGAGAAAAAAACGAAGTCAATATTTTTCATTATTTATTGTTGTTGTTGTTGTTGTTGTGTACGAGGCCGATGTTGTACTTCTAAAAAGGATGAATTGCAAATATTTATATAAATATGATATAATACTCACCATCTAAGAGTTCATCGAGATAGAATTGTGTTAAAAAACGTGTACCAACATCTGTAGTCAACTGTTTTATTTGTTCATCGTTTAACTTCTTCTCCTTCAACAGCTCTCGACGTTCTTCAATTGATTTATCCATACGTTGAATTTCACTTTTGTAAGCTTCAATCTAACAACAACAAAAAAAAATATTGAAAAAAAATGAAAAAAAAAACAACATATGACATCATGCAAGAGCAGTTAATTGGTATATTCACGCATACACATGCACTCTATAGACATAATTCTGTTGAAAAACAAAACAAATAAAGTAATTTTTCATGGAAAAATAAAGCATTTTTTTTTTCAAAGATTTATCTTTTTGGTGAAAAAAATGAGGGCGTCTCAGAAACTATACTGCATCAACAGAAAGTCCGTAAAAAACCTTTATCTTCTACTTTAAAATTATATGAAAAAATCAGGTTATTTAACTTTTTTCAACAACGGTTGAGATTGAATAGTTTTTATGCTGATTTATATGATTTTCAGAAATATTTATTATTTTTCATTAGGAATTTAGTCAAAATATTCTGGTTTAAAAATAAACTACATAGCATATTCAAAATCAATGCAAAAACTCTAGTAAAAAAAATAATTTTTATGGAAAAAATATTTTTTATGTAAAAACTTCTTCTGTACTACCTCTTGAAATTTTTTCTAAGGAAGTACAAATGAATTTTTCACTGAAAATTATTTTAATTAGTGAATTTTTTTTGCAGTGATTCCGAATATGCTATTTAGTTTATTTTTCAATCGAAATATTTTGACTAAATCTCTAATGAAAATTATAAATATTAATAAAACTAAATCAATATAAAAACTGTACAATCGTAACAATTGTTGAAAAAGTTGAGTAACTTCCTGTTGTTGTTTTTTTCTCAGATTTTTTTCATTCTAGAAGATAATTCGCACATATTGAACGTTTATATACTTGTGAAAGAAAGAAAAAAAAATATCTCAATAGACGGACATTGTTTAATGTATAGAAATGGTTATGAAAGAAAAATATTCGACAATGCAGGAAAGAAAAAATATCCGGCAATTGATGAGAAAAAATATACCAAAGTTCATTGAGTAACCTGTAGTTAATGTAGATAAGAAGTCAGTAGATTTATGTATATTAACTAGAACATTCTTATTTTTCATCCCTTTGAAAAGTTTTCTGCACGAGACCTCTAGCTGAATCTCTCCTCTATCGATTAATGAATTTTATTTTTCTCAAAATCTTGTGGATAAATGAAATCACAAGATATTGAAAAATAAAATTCACCAATGGACAGATAAGTGATTCAGCTAGATGTCTTATGAACAAAAACTTTTGAAAAAACTGAAAAATAACAAAGTTATAGCTAATTTACGTAAATCTACTGACTTCTTCTATACATTCACTCCCGGTTACTCTGAACATTTTTTTTAACAAAGTGAAATCATGCTTAATTTATAAAAACAATTCTCACTCTGTTTTGCCTGAAAGAAAATTAATAAGCACAAGCATATAGGATGTAGAGAAGTCTACTTACAATTGATTATTCGTAATATCTTGAATTGACATGTTACAATATAACAATAATAAAAATTCTTGTAAAAAAATACTGTTTTTTTTTTCTTATTTTTATTTATCGTCTCTTGTGCAGACTCTATTCTGAAATTTCAGTTGTTAAATCATTCGATCGATCAATTGATTAACTTTGGTAATTAATGGAAACAAATCAAAAATGTTTTTCGAAAAGGATTTTTTCCTCAGTAAAATATGAAACAGAGTTGCAATATATTGAAAAACTGAATTTCGACTACTAATTAAATAATTTAATTATATTAATTTTCTGATTTTCTTGTAAATATTTATGATATTAACATGATGATATTTGTAAAGATTATATGTCAGTGATATATGCTATCATGTTCAACGTCAATACATATTGAAGAATTCCATTAAGTGATAGATATTATGCGAAGGCTAAAAATATGTTTCTGAACATATTTTAAAAACAATTCATTCCATGATATGAATAATAATCCCAGCTCATCTTCTCATATCACTTTGACAGTAAACTGAAGAAGTAGCTATATCACAATCTTCGTTGTAAAATTTCTCATATCGCACAATTATCATCTGAATTTAACCTTAGAAATCCTAAAAACTAAAAATATAACTGATATCCGTTTTGCTATTTGTGTTTAGAAATCCTTAACTAATGATGAAACTCTATAGCTTGAATAAATGAAAAAGAAATTGATTAATATCAATTTTGATTTTTTTCTAGTACATATGCTTCAAAGTATCCTCTATCTATTTCGGTTGTGTACTTCTTTTTGTTTTAATAAATATTATACTGTTAATTTTTGGCAAATCTTAGAAAAATGTATGATACCTAAAAACATGTGTTTTTTTTTAAGCGCGCTTGGTTGTTTTTGCCGTTTTTATTTCAAAGGAAAAAGATAAAAATAAACCAAAAAGAGTATATATCACAAAGTACGTCTAGTATCTGCAAAAAATTTCAGCTTGAAAAAACTGAAGTATCTATTTTTGTGAGGGGGATAGTTTGTCGTCATTTTTGGCCTTTGTGACCTTCAAAACTTCCAGAAGGAAGTATCTGACTAATTTTCAATCTATGACAAATTTTGCTTTGTTCATCGAGATTTATCTGTCTTGAGTTTCAGAAGTTTTGGTCTAAGTCTTTCATTGGAAACTGTGAAAAGGATGAATGCTTCTCTCAAATGAAGCATTTTGATGTGGAGTAAATCAAAAAAATTTAGATTATCAAATGAATTTTTGAATTATCGGTACCTGTTTATTATCGTCCCGCTATCTATTATCACTCTCATTACCACCATACGTCTTCCCTTACTCTTACCTTAGCCTCAATATTGCATTCACTCTCATTTTATTCTCACTTTCACCATCATCTAACAGATGGAAGTGAAAATGTGGAATAGTTGATCGAACGATAGAAAACAAGCACCGAGTTATCTAAAAATGAGAGTTCATTCTAACAACAATAAATTGATAATTAAAGAAATATTTTGTAGTGAGGGTTGATCAATTCTATTGCATATATTTATTTTGAAAAGAAGATTTAATTTAATAAAATTTATTTAAAAAAAAGCAAATGACACAAAAGGTTAATGATGATGATCATGTCCATTGGTAAAAGAAGAGAGGTGTTGCTTAATGGCATCTCTAATAAGAATAATAGCCTGATCAATATCAGAATCTCGTTGACATATAACTAGTACTTAATTGAATCGTATCACACGCTAACTCGCATAAAAGATCTTTCAATAGAATAAACGTAAAAACAAGTCAGATTGAACAAATATTCTTTTATAGATTTTCATATATTTTATTTTGGTCACAATTATTAATTCTATTAAATATTCTATATTAAAAGACATCGGCACCATTTTATTTTAATAGACAAATTTTTACTACATCCAGAAAATTCCAAAAAGATATAATAACTTCAAATGCTTGGGTAATGCCTCTTAACAAATCCATAGCGGTATTTTTATACAAAAGTCTTCATAATTCTTACGATTTAGTATCAATAAAATCCATTTTTCACAAGTTTTCATTTGATATAAAATTTGTTGATTACTGTATTTTAAATCATAGCGATGCTCCCCGTGGAAAAATATTATTTCCTATCTACCTAGTACAAGTAATAATCAGTTGTGTCGTGCTTATTAGGCTTTTTCGATTTCGAATATATAGAAACCGATATCATAATAGAAATCTAAATGAAATTATCAGTTGGAGATTGTCAAGCTTCGTAGAAAAATGAAGTAATGCTTTTAATAACGGGTGTCCCAGGAAAAATGAACCTCTCAGTATTTTTAAGATTTCTCCTCTACTTTCCCTGTATTTAAAATTCTTTTTATTATCAAAAGATAGCGATTGAAATTCTCTACAAAATCATATATGACTAGGCCTAAAAAATGTCTTAGATATATTTGAAAAAAGACGAAAACTAAAGACATAGAAGCAGCTCTAAAATGTAAATATGTCACCAATAATAGACGGGTGCACTTTCTATTTCATATTGTAATCTCTAAATACGTTTTATTAAAAAGCAAAATATACCAAAAGATGCAGCATGAAAAGCTCTACAATCTACAAAATAAAGTTTATTTAATTGTATACTTTTTGTTTTCAGAAAAAAGCAAAACCCTGTGTGACGGATTTTTGCCGTAGCGAAAACCGATCGCACGAAATTCGGAGTTATTTTGAACTTAAAAATGACACAAGTAAAATAAACTGTTCTTTGTAAATTATAGAGCTTTTCACGCTGCATCTTGTGCTATATTTTGACTTTTTAAAGGAAATATATTAGATGATAAAAAAATAAAATAAGAAAAAAGAATTCTCGTTAGTGCAAAAACAATGATTTTTTTCACAATGGTGAAAATTGGTTGTACAGAATTTTGCTTTTTTTGTAAACAAAAAGGTATACAATTAAAATAAACTTTAGTTTGTAGATTGTAGAGCTTTTCATCCTGCGTCTTATGGTTATGGTATACTCTGTGTTTTTTAATACAACGTATTTAGAGATAAAAATATGAAATGCAAAATGTAGCCATTTATTATGAGATATCTATTATTTACATTTTACAGATGTTTGCATGTATTTAGTTTTTGTCTTTTTTCAAATATATCTTATACTATTTTTGACCAAAGCCATATATGATTTGGTAGAGAATTTCAACCGCTATCTTTTGATAAAAAAAAGAGCTTTAATTACAGGAATAATAGACAAGAAATCTCAAACATATTGAGAGGTTCATTTTTCCTGGGACACCCGTTACTTGAGTAAATGTTTTCTTTTTTCCGTGAGGATCAGAATAGTATGTAATTGGAATCTTTGTTTAATTTCCATAATCTGCAACAAGAAAAAATAATATCTCTGCAATTTTCTTTTGTGATTTTTTAGACGTCTTACTGGTATCGAACAGATGTCCTTGTACAACGAAAGTAGTTACATCTACGCATTCGACATTACTAATGGAAAATAATTTACGCTATTTTGAAAATCTCTAGCATTTCGAAAACTCAGCAATTGAGAGTGATAAGCATTCGAAGTTGTCTTGTATTATTCAATAAATAAGTTTGAAAAAGCGATTCTTCAATTTGAAATCTTGAATTCTCAATTATCTATTTCGATTTATGATATTTCCAGTGCAATGGATAATTCTCCCAACTATAGGCTTAATGACTAAACATTGGATACTTGAGTATGCGTAGAATTTTTCTAATACTTCCTTAACTGTTCTTACGAAACCTAAATATTTATTTTCTTAGATTCGATTTGATCGTCCTTCGAATGTCATTTATATACCTAAAGGATAATACAAAAGTCTTGATACTTTATAGATAAATTTCTCTTTCTCTCTTATTATAAATTAAACAAATATTTAAAGTCTGCCAAATAATATCTTCAAAGTAGATAAATATTATCCTAAATTTTCATAATTATAGTCCAAACTATAACGGAGATACATTATATAGAATTAAGTCAAGATTTTTTTTCCATGACCTGATAAAGTAACGAGTATTCCGTGATGAATTGCCGTGTTCGTATCTTATTTTGCATTTTCTATTGTGTCATTAAAAGAAACAAAATATATCAAAAGATACAGCATGAAAAACTCTATAATCTACAAAGTAAAGCTCATATTAACAGTGTGTTTTTTTTTCTTTCCAAAAACAAAACTCAAAATTTGATGCAACCACTTTTCGACAATACGAAGATCATTTTTGGGTATACGAATAAATCTTTTTCTTTCTAGCGTAAAAAATTGTCCAATTTTGAGTTTTGTTTGAAAAGAAAAGAAAAGAAAAGAAAAGAAAAGAAAAGAAAAGAAAAGAACACACTATTAATATGAACTTTATTTTCTAGCTTGTAGAGCTTGAGGGTGTGAATGTGATTAAAGAGAAGACTAATATCCAGATCCACACCTAACCAACATTCATATATAGAGAACGAAAGAAAAATAAATAAATAAATATATATATATATCTGAACCATTATACTCAAGAAAGATTTTTTTTAAATTTCTGCTATGGGCTTGGAAGTATATCTTCATGAAAACTATATCGTTAGAATCAGTTTTTCACACTCTTTCAAACTATATTCCCTCGACTGTAGGGAGGGTCATATGAAAACAAAATAGTATATATTTTTTTAGTAGACAAACACGAGATCAAAAATTTTGACTCAGTTGATATGATGAGACTTTTACTATTTTTCAAGTTAATATATAGAATTGAGCTCAATAATTTAGAAATTTTCAGGTTAAAACTTTCAAAACAAAGTATATGTGAATATAACAGCAATAACTTAAGGTCACAATTTTTTCAAAGAATTTCTAAAAAAAAGAAGCGAGGTGTTCTATTGTGTATTATGAAATTGCTTCTAAGTGACACCTTCTATAACCAAATAAACAGATTACTTTTCATCATTCTATTTAATTTATGTGTTTTGCAAGAATTTCTCAAACAACGACTAAGTTTGAAAATCGATATCTTCTTCTTATGATGTAAATATTTCATATGTATACAAGTCGCTTGTGTTGTTTTTCTGTTTTTTGCTTTTCCACCCATTAGATACAAAACTACATAACTGTCTTGATACATATCATGTTTATTTCTCTTACTGTCTTTGCTTCTTTTTTTTCTTTCTCCTTTACATATGAATACCGTCATCATTATATGATTATTTAAAGGTATTATGAAAAAGAAATACAAGCAAGAATATTTTATAGATAGTATTTAAATGGATACAAAAAAAAAATGATTTAAATTGATGATGCTCTGACATCCCCAATAACGCTTCGATTTTTTTGTGATCCAGTGATTGCCGCTGATAGACATGTATATGAAAGAACGGCTATTGTACGATGGATTGTTGAACATGGAACAAGCCCATTGACACGAGAACCATTAAATGTTAACGATTCACAATCTGATGAATATTTCAAATATTTAGTTTGATTAAGACGTCCTTCAATTGTATCTTCTTGTCGATCTATTCAATTATCAACACTTTATATTGTAGACAATATATATATCAAAATATATTTGATCAAATATCTAATTTATCGTATATGAATTATGTTCGTAGACAAAAGAAAAAACTTTCTAAATTTCTTCTATATATTCTGATATTTATAATCATACAGTAATTTCCGTAATTATTAGACTCGTATATGATTTAACCAGGAAACAGGAACCATCGAATGTTTTCTACAATTAGACTAGTAAGTTCTAGGATGAGAGTTTAATTAGCAATTCATTTGTTCACTCATGAATAACAAGGATGGATGTGGGTATTGGTATGTGTCGGTGACGGGTATAGATGCGTGTCTCCTTCTCAACTACTCACTCACACCGACACCCAATGATTGATTTCGATGAAAATCAAGGACAAATACAAAGAGCTTTTGGTTTTTTTTTTGAATGATGACTTATAAAAACAAAAGCATCTATTGAAGAATAAGAAAAAAGATAAAAATTGAACAATCAAATGAAGAAATTAATTGGAATGATCAAGAACAACAACTGATTTCTGTCTATTATTCAAACAGAAATAAAGAAACCAATTGTGATATATTCTTGAAGATACCATTAAATATTGAAAAAGTCCAGAATAAAAAAAAAACGACTTCATTCCTATTCTCGTACATTATTGAATATGTAAAAAAGAAAAAAAAAGACAGAAATGAGTCATTAGATTATATAACAGTTGAATTTTTTCTATCTTAAATGAAGCATAAAAGAAAAGCACATTTGTACTTAGCGTTTGATTTCTAAAGAGAGCTACAAGAGGAGGTACACATATTCACATGGGTCAGTGTAAGAATGCATAAAAAAAAAAGTGCATATCATTCTCACTAAAGCATCAAGCATGATTAATCAGAAGGAAACAAACCTTGTTTGTTTTTTTCTTCGATACGAATTCTTTTTTTCAAATGTTTCGATTTTTTGTGTTCGTTTTCAATAATCACACAGAATATATTTATGTTTTTATTTTTGAAATTATTAACTCTTAAGTAAGTAAAAAATTAGTAATACTTTCATGATCAACATTTTATTGTTGCGATTAAAATATTATTGTACAACATGCTGCTTTTAGTCTAAATCTAAAAACGACTGTAATCAAAAACAAAACAAAGAAAAAAAAAAAAGAATTTTTATTATTTTCTAAAAGACTATTAATAAATAAATATAAACATATAAAGATAATTAGCTAGAAAAGATGAATATATTGCTTGAAAGAGTATAAGTAGATTGAATACATTCATGTCAAAGTTTTTCATAAGTATGTTCATCAACTTTAATAAAATATTTTTCTTCGAATGAAAACATATATATTTCTCATCTGTGTATATCAGTTCATAATGCATGTATTTGTAATTCTTTTCGATTAAGACGTTCTCGTCAAAATGGATAAGATAAAAAAAAAGTCTTAATTGTTCCAATGTATTAATCTATAATAATATAAGAATTTATATTTATTTAATAAATCATAAATTATTGATTATATTTTAAATAATTTATCTGAAGTTTTAAATTGATTATTTCAATTAATATATACTCTTTAAAATCATCTTCATTATGTTGTGAACTAACAAATATAAGTTTACGTTTAAAATCTCCTAAAGATTCGAGTTTTTTAAATTGTTCAATTGTTTCTTAATCATGAATTTTAAGCCATTGTGAAAGTGGAATATTAGATGGTGTAGAAATTTCATTACGAATTCTATATAATAAATTCATTACTTTACAATCTGAATGACCAAAAACAACAATCATTGGCATATTATTTTTTGAGTAAGCTAGTTCTAATGCAGCACATTCACCACCAACTAAAGAATTATCTTTATAATATTCGTAAGGAGAAACTAAATTACCTTTAAAGAACAAAAATTTAAAAAAAATTCATTACAAATAATTGAAATTAGATTTAAAGAAAACTTCATTATCACGATTGTCGAACAATAAATAATTGACCTGGTACAGCTTGAGTTAAACGAGATGAAATAACATGATTATCAACACAGGTTAAAAGAAGTTCTTCAGGCTAAAAGAAAAAAAAAGAAATCTTTCATTTTCTATGACACAAAAAAATTCATAGAGAAAGTCCAGATGTAAATTTTTTTTTTAATTCTTCTAAAATTAATGATCCTAATGTTTGACGATATTTCATAATTCCTTCAAGGACACAAGTCATTCCTTTACGTATTGCAAATGTAGAAGCCATCTTTTATGTCTGAAAAAAAAACAATGGCATATAATTGATGAACTTAATAAAAATAAACAACAAGAATAGATATTTATTTTAAAATTATGTTTTACATTAGATTTTTAATATCATTCATTTATATTATTGTATTGTTTAAACGTGTGCAATGCTGAATCAATTAATGTAAGTAGACCGATAAATAAAAATTTCATTTATTTCTTAAAAAAACATTTTAATATAAAGATCTGTTAAAAAAGATCCAATTGGAAAAAATTTCTTTGCAATGAAAAGCAATTTACTTAAATCTTAATTTATTATTCGTGATAATTTAATAACAACGTTGTTACTCGATGGTAAAGGATAGTCTTTATTCTTGCTTTTTTCTCTGACAATAATATTATACAAGAAAAAGTAAAACCTAATCGATTATTAAAATATTCATTGATGTGAAACTAGCACGATCCGACGAGCTAGCACGACGGAAAAAAATTCCATTGGATATGAAGATAAACCAATGAAAAAATCACAATAACGAAGAACACCATTTTGACGGTTAGCCCCACAAAAATGGCATCACTTGGCAACCAATAGAAAATCCAAACTAAACACATTCAGATGAAAAATCAAAACCTGGGTAAACATAAAAATTTCTAACAATGCATAAAAATAATACATCAATGAATGCAAAACTATATTCTCTAAACAACACTC
Organism: Rotaria magnacalcarata; assembly: GCA_900239745.1. Lineage (NCBI taxonomy): Eukaryota > Metazoa > Rotifera > Eurotatoria > Philodinida > Philodinidae > Rotaria > Rotaria magnacalcarata. The sequence continues at coordinate 9,286 of OENM01001492.1, read as the reverse complement.
TATAGCTTATCCTACGAAAACTCTCAGTTCCAAAAAACATTAATAATTTTTCAAAATGTTTTTTCTTTTTTCTGACTGAAACATGCCATTATGCGCAGTTTCTCACACAGATCAAAATGGATTCTCTCTATATGCGATACAGCAGTTTGTACAGGATTCAATTCTCTATAACATGTACTTGGTTAGAGCTCCGAGCAATCGAGAGTTTTTTTTAAAAAAATTTTTTGTAAAAAAACTATCCATTACCCGGAGATCGGGTATAGCGCATCTTATAGAGAATTGAATTCTCTGGAATCTGCTATATGAACTGTCGAGAGAATCCATTTCCACTTAGGTCCGGAATTCGAAACGTTGGCATGCATCACTAATGAAAATGAAAAAAAAATCATTGGAAAATAAAGGAAAAAAAATAATACATTTCCCGCATAGCAGTGCTTGCTCATGTTGTAGAGGATGGAATTCTTCGGAAATGTGTGGTCGCTAAGGAAGTTTTCTGTGGTATTATGTGGAATAGCTATGGTAAATTATGCTCGAGTGGTGATTGGTCGATTTGATGATTTGAGCTGATTGGTCGTCGTGCTAGCTTCACATCGATAAAATATTCAACAGTGATTTTAGGTTTTTTTCTCTAAAAAATATTTATACAAAACGATCTTCATCTTTCGACAATTAGATCATTCATAATAGATATTGCACTTAAAAAATTCTTCAATTCAATGTTTATAATAGCAGATGTATCAAGCAGAGATAAAATGATCAGAACATTTCATGCTTCTGAAATACACGTTACTTAGAAAAATACACTTGACTGAAGATATCTACCTAGGTCAATCACTCACTGGCCTATATCTATCACTTATAACGAAACAAACGACAAGCATTTATAGCGCTCGTAAATAATGCTTAACAGTACATTATGATGATCTCAAAACAATGAATGTAAAAAATCGCAGTTTGATCTCATATCTTCAAGTCAAATAAGCACGTTTGTTTTAGATGTTTGGTGGGCACAGTAGTATGATCATAGTTCACTATATTGAAAATGATCGTAAGCAGTCGAATACTTGAATTTTCAGATTATTTGACAACCGTTATCAACTGTATACTGCACGAAAAAATATAGTTGTTATATTTCACCTACAAAATGTTAATTTACACTGCAATTTATGACTGCGAACTGTATGATATAACAGCATTCAATACTATTTTTAGCTGTCTCGTAGACTTTTATAAAACTATCATCGTTATCTATCGTATTTATTTATAAACAGTCTTGCTAATGTCAACAACCTTTTCTATTTAAATAGAATGCAATATATTAATTGATTGATATCATGTTCTTGACTCTGTTCTCAAACATATTATTTTATATTGACTCTACTAATAGTTTCAATGCTTTTAGATCTACGATAGAGATCTATAATTTAACCTATAACGATTTATATATATTAAGATTTTAGCTATAAAAATATTAAAAAAACTCCCTTCGATCTATAAGTTTAATATTGATGCTGTTTAGATTTATTTGGCTAATATACAGTTAATTACAAGAACATACGGTAGTTGACGTTAGTATATTCTGTACTATTCTTGGAAATCTTATCATATTATGACATGTATAACAGTGTAAACGATGTACTTATTTCACCGTATACGAAACAGCGTCATACGATCGTTCTACTATCTCTACTAAATGAATGAATATCAGTCTATACACGGCCGTAATTATAATGTTTACATGTATTTATATCATTGTATATGCTAGTGTACAATCGTGTAGATTGTATCTAGGTATATCTTATTTTTAAATTCTTAAAAGTTTTATGTAGCAGTAAATTAAAGATAATGTTTATTATTGAAATAGATGTTTATCAGGTACTAATTTTATTTCAAAACAAAAAAATCACAAACCGATCTTGTCTCTTCTGTTTATTTTCTTCCATTTTTTTGTAAATACGTGAGATGATAAAATCAGTATTCTCATTAAAGAAAAAATACAGCAAAAATAATTTTTTCCTGTTTTAGATTGTGAAAAATTTTTCTTTTGTACAATTTGTTGATGAAAAGAAAATTTCAACATACATATCTTTCGAATAAGCAAAGTGTAAGAAAAGTTTTTCCTTAAGATTTCCATTGAAAACATTGATTTAATAAGAATTAGAAAATAGATGAATATCATACAAAAATAGTTGAATTACAATCAATTGAAAATAACAATTAAAATATTTTAATCTATATATACGATTGCATGAAAAATAACTAGAAAATGGGCTTCAATCTTAGGTATATAATGTTTGCGTTTTTAGCTCGATTTAAAAGAGTAATGAAAAAAAAAATTCTGTAGCGTTTTTGCTCAAAACTGATTTTTATGTCAACAGTCAATTTCCGAGCAATTTTTTTTTCAAAATACTTCGTTCTAGAGAACTGCATTTTTTTTTATTTATTAGGGCAATCGATTCGCCTTGGGATGGGGGGAAGAGATTTTTTAATTAGACTCTAGTCGTGAAAAAAATTTCGTCTGTCTGAAAAACCTATGATGGCTTTTCAAGATGTTGAGAGTTTCGATGCTCACCAAAAAATTAAAGAGAGTAATAATAAAACAATCCCTTCCCCTCATCCCAAGGAACAAATAGTTCTCTTTTAAACAAAACAAGTTCCAGTCAGTTATATTGAACTATAGTGAAAAAAAACTTTGTACTGTCTAAACGATCCATTTTGGGCCTTGATCTGTAGAAAATTCTTGAATAGTAAGGTTTGAAAAGCTAAAAGAAATTGCGTAAGTTTACTTTTATGGCGCCAACATTTGTGGAAAGTTTCAAAGAGATTCCGTGTAGTGTATCGAAAATGAATTTTGGAGAGAGGAAGAGGCGTTAATATGAAATATTCAAAGAAAACTTTTTTTTAGTCTCATAAAACAACATTCTCTTAACAGGATAAAAATAACAATCTATATAGTTATAAATGTTCATTGATATCCGATATTTTCAAAAACAATAAAAGAGAAAGAAATAAGTTCATTTTTTTTTCTTTCATTCGTTTATTTATTTGATCATTGTTAGTTTGGACTAAAAAAGAAAAACATATAATTATTCTCATTGGTGATTATTGATGACATCGGTCAAAAAAAGAATGAAATAATCATATATATAAATATTGATGTTTATATACAAAAAAAAACGCATAGAGAGGAAAAGATAAATATGAAACATTTATCAATTGAATTAAATGATTTACCAAATGAGATTATTGTATTTATTTTAAGAAAATTGTATGATGCTGAAGTACTCTATTCATTAATAGGAGTTAATAAACGACTGACTAAAATTACACATGATTCAATTTTTACAAGTCACTTAACATTAACATATTTCTCAAATGATTTTCCCTATCCACTACCTGATTCAATGCTTGATCGATTTTGTTCACAAATTTTACATGAAATTCATCATAAAATTAAATGGCTTACTCTTGAATCAACATCTATGCAACGTATTCTTCGTGCTACAAATTACCCTAATTTATATGGACTTGGTTTATATGGTATTAATGTAAACGAAGCCATATCTCTCTTTACTGGTAAGCTATTTGAAATTTGAATAAATGATAAGCAGATAAAAATGAATTAGAATTCATTTCATTCTATTTATAATATAATGAAGAAAATCATTCAGGAATCTAACTATGAATTAATATATTATATTATTAGTTTGAAATAAATTGAACAAACCAATATTGAAAATAATTAGTTTGTTTCTCAAGACATTTTTTTTGTTATTTAGATGATATTACTTTTACCTGTATAGTCAAAAATCAAATATCATCATTGATTATCGATATTAGTCAAGATAAAAAACAAATTTTGACAACAAATATGAATAAAATTATATTTACACGTATCTTTACTATGTTCACCAATTTACAGTATTTAGATTTCGGTCCATCTTCAATTTGGTATCAACGAATTTCATTTGATATGCCATTTCCAACTATAACTTGTTTAAATTTGTTAGAATTACATATTTGTGTAAATTATTTCAGTGATTTGCTTTATTTACTTGATGGACGTTTCAATAAACTACATACATTACATGTTAATATCTATCATATTAAATACAGCCGTTCAACAATAAATAGTGGGGTAGATTGTTTCTGCTTAATATTAAATTTATCTTAATAAATTGAATATTATTCTCTTTTCTAGGAAAAACTACCTAATCTAAAATGTTTCTCGCTATATTGTGATATGCGTACACTTGTTTATGATGAATTAATCGTACCATTTCTACATCGAATGTTGAACTTAGAAATACTTGATTTACATATTAAGGTGGATCGTTATAAAGGATTTATTAATGGGAATGATTTAAAAGAAAATATTATCAATTATATGCCACAATTAAATAAATTTACATTTAATATTCGTGTATTCAATCATATTTCTAATAAAATTAATTTACCTTCAAATGAAGATATTCAATATACATTCAAAGATTTTAAAGATAATCAAATTATTTCTTGTGTTAATTTATTTCAAGAAAAACAATTTCGTTACTGTCATATTTATTCATATCCATATAAAATGAAATATTATGATAATATTTCAAATAATTTTCCGGGTGGATTATTTAAATATGTTCATAAAGTATCATTATATGATGAATATCCATTTGAACATGAATTTTTTCTTCGAATTCAAAAATCATTTCCATTCATGAAAGAATTAACTGTAATTAATGCTAAACCACAAAAGAATAAATTATATAGAAAATCAAAGAATGACAATCAAGATTTATCAATTATTAAATATCCTCATCTGATTCGTCTCAATCTTTTTCAAGCTCATGATGATTACGTCGAACAATTTCTAGTTGATACGGATATGTGTTTGCCAAATCATGTTCATCTTTCTGTCAATTATGAAGTAATGAAAATGGTTACTGAAAATTTCACAAGAAATGCAACACGAATTAATTGTGAAAAACTCCGTTCTTTATATCTATGGGGAACATGTGAAATTACTAAACATGTTAAAGACTATTTTCCTCATACACACATATTTTGATTTGTAAATGATTGTTAAAATAAAACATTGAAGAAAAACGGATTGATTAATATAGATAAAAGGTATAACAATCAAAAGAAATGAATGAAAGAAAATACTAGTTCCAAATAAGTATTAATCAACACATTGTTACGAATAAAGATATGCTCACTAACTTATACATGTTTTCGTCAAAAATCGAAAATCAAATCATAAATGAGGAATATTGATTCGTATTCAGAGAGAACAATAAATTGTTGTTGAACTTTGTCATCGAAATAATTACATGATATAAGAATATTTGATTTTATTGAATGAAAACTATGTAAATGAATGTGATTAAAAATTTATTTGTTTTCCAAATTCAAGTTCTTTTTTTTCAGTTAATTGTGACAATTGAACGTTTTAAAGCTAAATTGAAATACGATCGAACTATTGAATGTAAATAAATAAGAAAAAAAAATTGATCCAATAATTTTAAGAAGTATAACTTAGTCAAAAATAAAACAGTGTCAAGATATTATTTGTATACATATGTATTGGAAATACAGTAAGTCCGATAGTTATCATATCTAGAAAAGCATAAGATTGACATGTTGAACTCTTCCATTTATTGATGTTAAATCAATTCGAAGGATTTTATTTGTTATTGTTGATTATGGATATCTTTTTTTCGAATATTTTCGGCAGTGTAATTCAATTGTTTTCCAAACAATTAAAATTATTACTACAATTAATTATTATTCCTGTTGAAAACACTCTAAAATCTAAACTTATTTCCATCTATTCGAACTCAAAAAATGAAACAAGTAAAAAAAACGTATTTCAAAAAAAAATAATTTAAACGAAACAAATTGACTTATTTTTATTGATGTTGAAATATTTAAAAGCAAATAATCATCAAAAGATATCTCATATTCAAAACTCAATGTAGCCGATCATAGCCAAGTTGAACGAACTGATGAAATTCGTCAATTACAAATATGTGCTCTATCAATTTTTTCAACATTTGTACAAATGATTATTACATCAAATCTTCAAATATAAACATAAAAAAAAAGAAAAAATTAAATTTTAAATATATCATTATTTTAAAGATTATATTTCTATGAACGAAGTTAATTTTGTTCAACAATTTGTTTTTTTTATATTAAATGTACTTAACGTTATACCTGATTATAATACATATAAACGAGAAGATAAATATAATTGAAATACATTGTAAACTACATGTTAGGTTTATAATATGATATATTCATTGTTGTTGTCGTTATTATGACAATTGAATATGTAACCTAAAATTTATCACCACCGATTTCACATGAATGACCTATTGGTCAATCACATATGGCATATACCCAGTGAAAAATATTGCCAAGAAAATCCAGATTATTTTTGATTAGCCCCGAACAAATCCGATTTTTCGAAAAAAACTTCTACTTTTTCTCGAAAAATCAGATTAAAACTGATTAAAATGCTATAATCGATTGTAAATCCAATCAACTCAATCAATTACTTTTGATTAACCCTACTGAAACCGGATTTTAATCCAACAATCGACTTTAATCTGTTCAATCGATTGAAATCCCAATCATCAACAATCAAATTGAAAGATTATTAATTGATTATCTTAGATTAACTTCACTGAAATCGGATTTTAATCTAACAATCGATTTTAATCTGATCAATCGATTGAAATCTTAATTCTGAAAAATCGAATTCATAGATTATGAATCGATTATACCGAACTCCAGTAGCTGAAATTCGATTTTAATCCATCAATCGATTTTAATCTTCACAAGCGATTGAAATTCCAATCAACGGAAATTGCATTGGAAGATTATCAATCGATTGTTCTCAATTAGCTCACCATCAATAGGGTTTGAATGAAGCAATTGATGTTAATCTTCTCAATCTTTTGTCAGGGACTTGTTGAAGATCAGTAACGTTTTTACTGAACTAAGTTTTTTAAGAAATACGAGGGATATGTTATACTAATATTAGCTATATTTCATGTTTTCCGAACATAGCTCATGGACGTTTCATGGATGATTAGTGAAGAGCTACATTTCTTGCATTGAAAGTCAGAAACTGATATCATATATACAGATTAACAATATTTCTTTTTCCTAATATGGGATATAAGTCTGTATGACAACATCAACTAAAATCTTTCGTCAATGAAAGACGAATAAAAGGTGAGTATATTAAATAGCCGTTCTGATTGAATATTTAACTTCCGTAAGTCTGAAAATGATTCATTTTGCTTGTGTTTGAAGGGAATCAGTATCGAAGATTCTGAGTAGAGTGAAAATACATCGTATCAGCTTTTATGAGCAATGAGTCAGGTTATGAAAGCGAGAAAAATAGCAGTGATGATTAGCACTTTCAAAAAACAGCAGGATGTGAAAGTGGGTGTCTCCTCTTTACCCAAACTCACATACCCGCAACCACACCCACTCATGGGATGAGTACATCCGGTGAAGATTCCAATTATAAAAGTGCTTTATATATATACAGAAGTCGTATATAGAAACGGGTAAAAATATGCATCGAATCGTTTACAACTATCGCTCGTCTGCGCACTAGCTGAGCTCGTTATCGTAGAAGTGCTGTTTCTGGATTCTCAGCAAATTACTTATTTACACAAATTCAAAAAATGAAACGAGCACATGCTCGCAGAGTCTTCGATAGTATTAAAACTACAGGTTATGTTCATAGAAAAATAATTTACTGATAGTAACAGATAAAGAAGTAAAAACTTACTCCGCATTCAGATTTCCCATGTACGATCACCTTTGGTTAGGATTTTTAGAAAATAAAATTTACAAGTAGTAATAGTAAAATGGTGAAAACTAACTGTAGATTCAGATTCCAACCTCAGATCACCGTTTAGCGAAGTTTTCTGTAGCATAATCAATTTTTCCTGTCGGCGTCATCCGCAACCTTTTCTCTTGGGGTGTTCTCCAGCGAATCAGTGACGAGTGTACCCACAAACGGACATTTTATATTGGTCGGTCTCTTCTATACGAGATAGACAGTGAAAAGTGGCATATGATTCGAATTCCCCGCCTTCAATTATCTTTGGTCAAGTTTTATGAAAAATACTATTAATTAATTATAAATTAATTAATAGAAAATAAATAATTAATTGTAAAAAATAAATGATTAATTATAAAAACATAAATATTTTATAAATAATAATTAATCATTAATACATAAATTATTATGTAAAATTAAAAAAAATTATTATTAATCAATGGTTAATTAATTAAAACCAACTCCTTATTCGAATTCCTAACACTCGATTACTTGTGATCAATTTTAATCGATTTAATGTAATGGTACCATCTCAATTTGAAACACTTCATATAGTAGTTCCAACATTACTTTATTTGTCGAGATTTAGCTTAGTGGTAATATCATAGTTTCTGAATATGAGAAAATCCAAAAAAGTCAGGAAAAATCAGGGTCTCGGGTTCGAAACTCGAGAGAAGCACCGATCTTCAAAGTGTATGATTAAAATCGATTATCAAGTAAGAACAGATTGAAACAGATTAACAGGTAACAAGGACTTGAAGGCCACGAACAGGTAATCAGAGATTGAATCCAGTTACCAGGAAGCATAGAATTGAAACAGATAATTGCCACCTGGAAAAAATCGGATTGTAATCGATTTTTTTCGTCTTTTTTTTATGCCTGAATGAGGATATTTACCCGGAATATTGTGACACAAAATTCAAATGTTATGGATTATAATCAAAGGTATCGATCAGTATTAATCAACTGTAAGTTTTTCCTAATCGATTTTCATTGATTACAATGAAATTATAATCAATTATAATCAAAATTACCAATCAGATTATTCTGCAACAAAATCAAAATTATAATCGATTAAAATCAAAGTTGTCAATCAACCTCAATCGATTANTAATCGATTGAGGTTGATTGACAACTTTGATTTTAATCGATTATAATTTTGATTTTGTTGCAGAATAATCTGATTGGTAATTTTGATTATGCCCATAGGATTTTGAAATTTTAAACGTAGGATATCTTAGGTCAGGATTCGACTATTTCCTGTCGCGATTCGGCCAGGAAACGTTTCCAATTGCCACACGCAGTTTCCAAGTAGATCTTGAGAAGCTCTATCAGATTCAAACGATTAGTTTTTCGAAAATCCGCTTCTATTCAGCCAGAAACCCTGAATTACTGCAAAAAACACCTGCAAAATGCAGTAAACAA
>OENM01001491.1:12058-33332 GCA_900239745.1 Rotaria magnacalcarata | reverse complement strand
ATCGAAAGGTCTATTGAAGTCAAACATGACATATATCTTTGTTTTCTTGACTACACAAAAGCATTTGACAAAGTCAAACATGACAATCTATTCTAGATTCTACAACAACTCGATATTGATGGCAAAGATCTACGACTAATACGAAATATTTACTGGAATCAAAAAGCTGCCATGAAAGTAAACAATGACATAAGTGAATACACAAATATCAAGAGAGGTGTCAGACAAGGTTGTGTTCTATCTCCAGATCTCTTTAACATCTACAGCGAAATGATACTCAGAAATCTAGAAGATGTAGAAGGAATAAAGATTGGAGGTTATAACTGTAACAACCTAAGATATGCAGACGACACAGTATTAATAGCTAGCACCGAAGAAGACCTACAGAAAATGGTTAATACAGTTTCAGAAGAAAGCATAAAAATGGGACTATCACTAAATGTCAAGAAATCGGAATGTATGAGTATTTCAAAAGATAAAACTCCACCATCATGCAATGTAAATATAAATGGAGAGACAATCAAACAAGTAGATCGATTTAACTATTTAGGATCGACCATAACATCAGATGGTCGATGTGATGAAGAGATCACAAAGAGAATTGCTCTCGCTAAACAAGCATTCCAAAAGATGTGTCCAATTCTAAAAAAATAGATCCATATCGATCAACACTAAAACTAGAGTTCTTAAATGTTGCGTGTGGTCGATTCTGTTATATGGATCTGAATGTTGGACAATCAACAAAGAAATGGAAAAACACTTAGAAGCTACTGAGATGTGGTTCCTAAGAAGAATGTTGAATGTACCTTGGACAACTAAAGAAAGCAACGAGTCAGTATTAAAAAGAATGAAATGGAGAAGATGTCTCTTGAATGCCATCCGTTATAGGCAGCTAAAATTCCTTGGTCATATAATCCGTAAAGATTGTCTGGAACACCTGGTATTGAGCGGGAAGATCAACGGAAAGAAAGACAAAGGTCGACCAAAGATCAAGTACCTCGAAAACATAAGCCTTTGGATTGAAAAACAAGGCTACGAAAAAGTAGACTTCCTTCACGCAAGTCAAGACCGGAAAAATTGGCGTCTCATGTTAGCCAACGTATGCAACAGATAAGGCCCTCAATTAGATTAGAATTAGTATCCGGTACCAACACTAGAGGTCAGTTAGAGTCTTGAGATGGGTTCCGTCAAATATGACAATAGGATATGATCGGACCACAATACTAGGGATTTGAATATCGGTCCGAAACTCGGATCCCTACAGAAATTTGTCGGTTTTTATAGAAACTCACATGAAATTCAATCGAAGTGCTGTCGGATCTGATTGGATTCGATTGATAGAATGATTTGCTTGGGTAATTGAATACTCTCTATATTTAATTTAATTTTACAAGCGAAACAAAGAAAACAAAAATAAAAACCATGTTATACAATACAATTTGATTATTAAATTTTATGACAAATGTTTTCGTTCAATAAATCGAAGAATGTGGTTGATTCAGACAAGAAGACTCATGAATCCTCATACCCAATGCAGCATTCATTTTTTAAATATTTTTCTTATGAATATTTTTGTCTCACTATTAAGAAATTAAACTTACTATGTCATAACACAACCAGAACTTTTAGATTCATGATTTCCTGTAATACAACTATGGAGACACTATATATATAAGTATATTGCAATAAAAGAATCCATACACCAAGCCTATGCTCAGTTAAATGTAAATCACAGTAAAATAAATATAACTGAAATGAGTTAAAAATCGAATAAAAAAATTGTTCTTATATCACAGACATACATCGCAGGGCTTGTCAGGATTCCAGCGAAAAAAATATTTGCAAAGGACGTCCCCCTCGGGATTTATCAGGACACTGCGATGTATGATCACAGATGATAACTATTTCGGAGAATATGTACTAAATGTTGTTGCTTGATTTTCGTATGAAATATAATTTCTCAACGAATTTGATTGAAATTTAAGTTTTGGATGTGTTGGCTCGTTCGTTTTTACAGGTGCTATTGAATCCATCATCCATTCAAGAGAAGTTTTCATCTGTAATAGCGGATAGGATTTTCAAGATTATATTTAGGCATATTTTGAAAAAAAAATCATACACCTGATTGAATCTATCATCTATTCTTGAATTAGTCTAAATAATTAAAACAAAATGAACGAAATCGCACTTGAAAAAATTCATAAAACGCATTACTTGTTCAAATGCTTTCTGATTTTCGACAAGAACTGAATTAAATATTGTCATCAATTGATTTTTAAAACTTTCTATTGTTTGTTGTTCATCTATAGTGGCTTTTACAACGTTCAAACTATAAAAAAAGCATGAATTAAATAATCAAAGTTTTGACATATTGAAACAAAAGAAATAATAAACATACTCAATTGTGACTACTTTTTCAGTCACGTTTTCATGAGTAACAGTTAATCTATCGCTGTTTTTATTTATTTCTAATATTGAATGAACATAACTATACGTTGCAGCATTTTCACATAAATCCCATCGTTCATTTTGTGACTTATATTTTGGAATCATTTCTATAGTAATTTTTAATATAAACACATAGAAATAGTAAAATAATGATGTTTCTGTAAAACTTACTAAAGATACGTGTGAATTTTTTCAATAGTGGTACTTGATTTGCATCTGCGACTTGATTACGACCCCATTTCGAGCAACATTTTTGTCGAATAGTCAAAGTAAGGAAGATAATTTGTGAAATAATAATTAATAGAGAATAAGTTAATGGGAAACGTTCAAAATATTCTCGTACAAATGAATAACGTTGATAACACCAATAAAATTCTGTATTTTCTTGAACTTTAGCGATTGAATCTCTAGATTCGAAACATTCATACTTTGAAAAATCTACATATTTATTGATACTAATTTTAGTAAAATCTCATATACAATAACACAATGCATAAGTTATAATTCATATTAATGATCATGCTTAATTATATCTAAGATTGCAGTAGACAAATTTTACGTAAATTTATCTGATAGAATAAAAATTTATAAATAGTGTTTACAAACTATGAGCTATTTTCTGGTGAGTGATAAAACAGTAACTTCCAATGTAAAATTAAATAATCATAGGATTCTATTTATACTTTTCTACTAGTTTGTTATTTTCCTTTCACCAAACCAGAAGCACTGAAGTAGATCAATACAAGAATGTATGACAATCAAGAAAGTCATATACTGATCGATTGGAGACTCTAAAGATTCAATTTAAATAACTTACTGCAAATTGTTATATAGACGTATTATTCAGAATCAATTTAAGTATTTTAGTTATATGATATTTAGCTTATAATTAATCATTTCTAGAAGCATATAATCATGGAGATCTACAATACTAAAGTATACGGAACCAATCAGAAGTTATAATCAATGCTTCTCATTTTTATACAATTCTGAATTCATACTTACGCAAAAACAGCTATAAACAAATTCAGTAAAAGAATATTAATAAATAGCATATGAAATGCTAATAAAACGTGTGTTGTTGTCACTTCTGTAATAGTTCTTGATATAATATTGCTGCCACCAAGACTTCGTTCTGTATATTAATCAAAAATAGATAATTCTAATATAAATAAAAGAATAATTACCATCAAGTAAATATTTATCCGATACATCTCCATAGATAAACCAGTATGGTACATAAAGAATTTCACTAAAATGGCCACGACGACCTGTGAATGGTACTTGTTTGTAAAGAATCAATGCTCGAGATACAACTATATAAGCAGACATTGTTATATAAATCATATAGACAAAAGCAAACAAATCCCGAAGCTAAAATTTAAAATTAATTTCATCAAACTTTTTATTAATAAATATCATAACACACCATATTTTTTAGCATAAATAATTTGGAACCTAAAAATTTTAATGTTATAACAAATTTTAGTGAACTTAGATACCACAATTCAAGATCAAGTGCCCAAATGATTCTAAAGCATATTAAGTTCAGTTCAGCATGAAATTTTCGTTAAACTTAATAAACCTGGCTGTAGAAAATACAGCTTCATTATATCCACCATATCGAAAAATCAAACTAAAATCAAAAATAAAATATGAAGTTATATAAAATACGTTCGATAAAACTGTCACGAACGAAGATCCAGTTGAACCCCATTGTTCAATCATGTGTGTATGATATTCATGATAAAGCTATAGATAAAAGCAAAATAAAACAAAAGCTTATATGGAAAAAGAAAAGTGAATATTATACGTTTCGAATATCTTCAGAGAACATCGTTGAAACCGTAATAATTACATAAATTTCGGTCCAATGAGGAATAATAAAATGTATCGGGACTATCCAAATGATACAGCATCATATAACTGAATACAAGTAAAAACCAAACGTAACTTATCTAAATTATTAGGAAATATGTTTATTTACTATGTAAAAAAATTGAAATATGCACTAACAAAATGATGCGACATTTTTATCACTGGGATTCCATGAAAATATCGAAAACGCATCAAATAAGTTGTATATTTTCTGTCATTCAAATTTTGTTGATCAATATAATAATTGATACCTTCTTGAGATAAACTATAATCAAAATAGTAAACTCAACAAGTAAATAAATTATTACAAAATCAAATTGGACTCACGCTTCATCTTTTGTATTCTGAAATTAGATAGTTAGCAAAGAAAAAGGGTGACTCTTAATCGAAAAAAAAGAGCATCATTTTAACATACTTTCGATGATTTCTGATTGTCTTTCGATAATCGATTATTACAGGTGCTGATAAGCCAAGAGTAATAATTGAAATAAGGTGCAATAATTTCTTTGATGTCTGTTGATTCGCCACCCATGTAAAAAAAGAAACCATAAAGGTTCACTTATTATTACTTTTGAGTACTATATTAACTTATTAGTACTAATAAGTTGAAATAAGTAGTCAAAAGTAATAATAAGTGAACCTTTATAGTTTCTATTTTTACATGGGCAAAGACAATCTATTAAACCATATTTGAGTTAATATTTGATCAAAACAAGGTGTTTGAAGGACTTTTCCACTTTGACTTGAAATGGCAACCTAAAAAGGAAAGATAATTATCTTAATTTTATATCAAGTTTTATTAACCTGCATGCAAGTAACATTACCAAAGAGTGGTATTTGCCTTAAAATTAATTCACAACCAAGTTTCTCATTGCATTCGTAACATTTATTAAGGCATGCATTTACACGATCAGTAAAATAGATTAGATCACCAGTAAAATAGATTAAATGATCAGTTAAATAGATGAAATGTTCAGTAAGATAAATGACCAGCAAAAAGTATAAAAATGATCAGTAAAATGATTAAATCATCAGTACTTAAGTTAACAGTCCCCTATCCAATCAGACAAGCGTTGAAAATAACGACATTTTAATAGGTTAAAAGTGCACATTTCAGTGTGCTAAAACGCGTTTTATACCATAAAAAAATCGTTTTAACGACCAAAACGTGCGCTTTAAAAGCGTAAAAACGTCGCTATTTGAAACGCTTGTCTGAGTGGGTACCCACAGAATAGAAGCTTATTCCAAAAATTGGTGCTGTCTGAATTCCATGGATTCATAATTCATGGGGAATCCATATGATCTTAAACGATAAGCTGTTCTGAAGCACCTACGTGCGAGGATGTGCACTGTGCGAAGCACCGTGGGGTCGCATCAACCAAGTCGTATCGGATGCAACTTATAGCGGCTCTACTCACAGTTTCACTTTGTTGAATTGAATTTCCATGGGCTCTCATGGATTCTTCATAGATTCCCAGCTCATGGAATTCAAACAGTACCAATTTCCGGAGTGGACTTCTATTTTATGGATAGAGGACTGATAATTTAAGTATTGACCGTTCAATCATTTCACTGATCACTTTATACTTTTTACTGGTCATTTATCTTACTGAACATTTCATCTATTTAACTGACCATTTAATCTATTTTACTGATCAAATATGTTGTTGCCCTTAGTATATATTATACGAACAGTTCTACAGGGTACATAACATTAACCTGTATTCAGATTAATATTTGCGACAGGTTGAAGTTTTTTTCGACTGCGCAAATGAGAATTTCTATCTATACATATGAGCGTTGTTTTTACGTTCCAATATATATAATTGGTGTTATGATCAAAATTATTCGCTGATCTAGTTTCTTATAAATGATATAGTTAATTAATTTCTTTTTTTGACAGAAAATTCCCCATTCATGAATATTCTTTTCAATCGAAAGCATAAAATGACAAATATATTTTTTTTATGCCAATAACAAATTGCTCACAAGAATACTATATGGTGACAGATTGATATTTCTCCGTGGAGTTCAGTTTTGTAAAATTTGATCATAATTTGATTAAAAGAAATTAAAATGATTCTCAAGGGTGTTTTTGATAAAAGAAAAAAATATATTGAGACAATTTTTCTCGTTTGCAAGCAATAACTATCAAAGGTGATTTGAGAGATAAACAAGAATTGATCGAAGCTAATAGTGAAAAATTCTAGTGTTGGAATCATGGAAATTAGAATTCTTTTTATTATAATGGCTTTTATTACCAATAATGTTGTCATTTCTCAAATTCAAGGTAAGTTACTATCAATTGAATAGATGATGAAAGACCAAAACGTATCTAGACAAAACGTTCATTCAGCGTGAAGATTTTGAAAAGAGTCTGTATGAAATTGAAAGCATGATTCAATAATCACGATTTAGACATCTTTTCGTGTGTTTTATCAAACCTTTTGTACAATTTGTCGTTCATAATACAAGTCGAAACCCAATCAAGTTATTCAAAATTTCTATTTGATTTCTGGTTCAGAGACAATTATTTAGCTACATTTTCAGAAGCATTTAGATTAAGTTCACATTTAACTTCAACGAATCAAAAATTATTCAAACGAAATCTGACTATTATTCACTACTATAGTGAATAAGTTGACTAAGACAGCATTCTTCATTTGTATAAGAAATAGAATTGAAAAGTGAATACGATGATCGCTAAGTAATTTTTTTCTAGAACAATTGATTGGTAATTTCGTGTTCAAAAGAATAATATCGAATTGATCTCTGTATTGAAAAATCGTTTATACAGTTTCATAACTCGTAAACTAGAAGTCTTAGAAAAATGTGTGATGATCTAATTATATTTTACAAGAACATATTATTTCGATCCAAAATCAACGTTTTCATATTTCTACAGTTTTCTTTAACAAATTAGAAAGCTAATGAACATTTTGTCTACTGAATTTTTGATCATTCATCATAAAATTTATTTCAAATTAGATGGAAAAAACTTCTTGAATCGATCCATACTATCACTGGATTCGAAAGATTATTATCATGTATCAAATTATGAATTCAAATGTGTTCGACAATTGGCAATATGTTCATCACATGGATGGTCCTTAAAATTACAATTACGTCTTAATGAATTTCAATCACGTGGTCGTGAACATAAATATTTATTGTTTAGTACAGGTGCTCATGAATCTCATGGCGATGGAATATTGATTTATTTATATCAATTAAAAAATGTAGCATATCTTGAGTTTGGTTTAAAAGAATTTGTTGACGATCAATTTGCATTCTATTGGCAAATTGAAGTTGATTTAGAAATAAATAAATGGGTTGAAATTGTAATAACTGTTGAAAAACATACAATGTCGGCTGGTCAACATTTTCAAATGAAAGTTTTTTTTGATGGATATTTATACAAAGAAACAGAAATCGAAAATTACAAAGAAATATCAATATTTAGATATAAGCAAATACATCCGAAAGCAGCTGTAATTTATGGAAATAATTCAGGATTAGCAATGATTGATAATATTATATATTATGAAAGAATTTTAAGTGATGAAGATATCGCTAATGGTTCGAATATTTTTATAATGCCACTTCTTTTTACTTTAATGCATTATTATTTTAGTTTCTCTGGGTATAATTGCATTAGGATGTTTAAAAAGCAATGACCGTGTTGATCAGTATATAATTGGTGAAGTATTTGACGATTGGAAACTATGTCGTGATGAATGTTCTAATCAAAAAATGAAGGTTCGAAATCTTGAAAATATTTAAAGGATATTATAATTGAATTATCTTTGATAGATTGCATTGTATTCTTCAACAACTGGTCAATGTGGATGTATACAAAGTTCTCTTGAATTAGATACATCATTTAATTATGATAAAGAATGCAACTGTTCATTGAATGAATTATGTTCCAATAGTGAAGAATGGCATGTACTTGTAGTATCACATATCATCGATTTAATTGATACTGAAGTTGGTATGTTAACGCTTGCAAAGATACAAAGAAGATAATAAATAAAACGATTGTATAAAAACACACATCTATAATTTTAGGTCTCGAGATTCGTATAGCTGACTCGAGTCTTTTAAATCAAGGACGAACACGAGTTCAACGTAACGAAGGTGTTGAGATGATTGTTTTAGTTAAAAATGCAAGAAATCTTGCATCATTAACGGTTTATGGTGATATCGAAGGTCAAGAATTTACTCATATGGAAACGAATTCATCTGAAATGTATATAACACCTGGAGTAGTAAATATCGTTTCTTGTGATTTTTCTCTCCAATCTAATCGAACAAAGTAATATTTCTATTATTTTAAGGTCAGTCTATCTTGGAAAAATGAAGGTTCAAAAAAAGTTAACTTTCGTGCTGATTATCGTCGAATGGTAAATGATGAAATGTCTGAATATCGTACAGTTTATGTTGATGTTGTTTATGTTAAAACGGATTTACCATTGAAAAGCATTCATCTTTCACCCGATAATCGTGATGGTCATCCCTATCAAAACTTTACCGTACAAACTTATGGTAAGAAAATAGATTAATATTGATCTGTTTTTCTTTTTGATAAACTTTTGTGTTGCATTTTTTTTTCTCAATTTTAAGGAAGTATTCCAATAAATTGTACAATTGATTTTGATGATGGAAATCGGGAAACAAACGTAACAAATCGACATCAATATTATACAGCTTATTTTTCAAAAAACTACACACGTTATGGACAATATAATATATCAACTCAATGTTATAATGAACTTAGCGTTAATACAGCAAGAATAATACGAACTGTTCGACGAGAAAATATGAATAAAAAAATGATTATTCATAAAAATTTAGCAGAAACATCAGAAGCAACAAGATTTTATTTAACATCACGCGAAGATTATGCATGCCAACATGCTAGTTATTTACGTTTAAGAAATCCAATTACAAATGAAACAATGAAGTTAATTCAGAGAAAAAAAATACTTGAAGTTATACCAGACAAAGTAAAGGAAAAAAGATACTAAAGACTTTTACTCCTTAATATGATCTAGTTTAAAATGAAAATCATTATAGTCATGTTAGACTGCTGGATAAAACGTTGTTTTGAAATAGCATAGAATTGGTTCAAATTTTTATCGAAAATTAACATGAATTTCTTTATTAAAAAGTTTTAGCCTTATTCTTGCGAATATAAAATTTGAACCATGATACAATAGCAACTACTACTGAGTGCAACGTCACTCTTTCAGTCAATATATATATTGTGACATAGTTCTTGGATTTTTTGTTTTATATTTCATTTCCAGAAATTCAAGACTAGAAAGAGATTCATTATTAACATAGAGTCTCGGATAATGTATGAGCAATATCTATCACGATCTAAAATAGGATGGTTTCAAACTTTTATCTATATAGTTTAAAACTCACGCTAGATTCGCTTTCGAAAAAGGAAACAATCAACTTGCCCACTAATAGAGTTCTGTGCTGTAAAAGATTTGAACTTTAGGACACACGGATATATTTCTAACTATCATATATGCTAGTTGTTCATAAGAATATATGTTTGATGGTTTCTTTTTGTTTTTGCGCTTATGAATCTAGAAAGTAGTGATTTTTTGTTAACTATTTCCAGAAGAATTAAATTATCAGTATACCAATTTGAAAATGCTTGATGATTTTACTGATGGAATTTGAACACTGATTTTTGACTTCGACAAAGTTCGATGTAAAGACATAATAGTTAAGGAACAAATCGATAGAAGTATTACTCGAACGTCTAATACTGTAGATGCAGTACTGATGGATCATCTTTCATAAGGAAACAAAGTTATCCTCAATATCTCACTTTTGAATGAAGCACATTTTACATTTTTGTTTTCATCAAATACTGAAATTCATTCCTAACATATTAAATGATATATTAAGGATAAAGATTCAATACATGAAACTATTGAAAAATTAATTTGCATCGAAATATTAGTTTAGGCCAATGTAAAATAATACGTCCAGACAGACCATTTTAAATGAATAAATGAATGAAAGTAGTTTCAATAAAGTTCTTCAGCTCTGCTAATTGAACAAATAAATATAAAATCTGTCCGCTACTTTGATAGTCATAGTACGTATAAATAAATGTTTAATTTTTTTTCTCTCTTTCTCAAAAGATGTAAGCACTGTTAATAAACGAAAATTTTGTTTTATTTAGTCTTTACCAACTGGGAAACACCTTTATCAACTTGCATGTGGCTCAGTATCATTACAACCATATTTTCTTAATATACAACCAGATATTCGTTCATTAGATGTCGAACCATCGAAATCAACAATTAAAAGTGGTCAAACAATTGAGTTTTCCATAACACTTCAACCAACATTAGATTTAACAACTATACTTGACTGTGGTGCAAGTAGCATACCATTAGAAATCATACACATCGAACAGACAATCGATTTAGCACCTATTCTGATTGGTAATTGTACTTATTCAACACCTGGCCAATATTATCCGTTGATAAGTGCAATGAATCCTATAAATTCAGTAAATCAATCGATACATATCAATGTTGATCCACCATTATCACAATTTGAAGTTGATATTGAAGATCTTTTAGATATAAAAGAATTAACAGTTACAATACGCGCATTAGAAAAAACATCATATGAAGGAGTGTTTGCACTAACTATTATTAATAATATAAATGAAAGAAATCAAACAATAAAAAGATTTGTACAATTATTAGAATCCAATAATTTTACAGAACAATTAGATGTCAATATAACAACATATGGACAACAAATATTACACGTACGTGGAGGAGATTTTCCAACTATACGCGAAGCACAAGCTAGATTTACAGTTGGAACAAAAATTACAAAGAAACCACAAGTATATATTATAAATCAAGTAGGCTTGGCTAATAAAGATTTCATTTGGATTGATACACAATGGATTAATGGAGTCGGTTTTGACATAGAAATCGACTATGGACACGAGAATAAAGTGACTCTTCTTTATGGACAATTTATATTTAATTCAGTTAATCGTACAATGAAAAAAATTGATGGAATACATCACCTACAATGGAAACGAACTGCAAAACAACGTTTACAAATTGGATATAGGTGAGAAAAGTTACATCAGCAAAACAAAATAAAAGCAAATTATTTACTCTAAGAATTTTGAGCAGTTTACTTGAAAAAGGAAAGAGATATAACGTTTTCTTTGTCTTCATCGTAGTTAGATCTATAAATGAGAAATATCTATTGTAATTGTAATATCAAATGATATACAGATGGAAAAGATAATATATAATACCTTGTAACGCATGTTGTTCAACCTTTAGATTTGATCTTATTCGTATAAACAGATATTTGAGATTTATTGAATTCTTCTCGATTGTTTTCGTTTCATTTTTTATACCTATTAAACTTCAAATTCGATTTCTTGCTGTGCTAGGATCCCATCAAAACAAAAATAATACTGACAGTGAAAACATTATTCCAATTCTATTTTTGAATCGTAGACTTTATGTGAATACATAAAAAACGAATTTCAACGCTGATTAAAACAGAGTATAATATTACTCTATTTACCAAACTTTTGCGTTATATTTGTGTTACAGAAGTTTAGATTGTATTTGATTCTAAGTTTAATGAATTATTGATATAAACGGATATATTTCCGAGGAATGTAATAAATATTTGCTTTCTAGTAAATTCTGACTAAAAATTGTTCACATGTTGAAGATGAAAAGAAGGCCTAAACAGATTCATATCTATTTGTAAATAGAAACATTGATTATTCTTCAACAGAGTATTGCCAAATAATAAAAAAGAATGAATTAGTTTTGGTAAAAAAAAAAGATAATTTAAATTTCGTTCTAACGAAGACCAACACTTTGCTCTTACAGAGAGAAAATTTTTTCTTTTAATTATGAATATTTTCTGTCAGAGTTTCAGTAATTTTCTCTTTTTGACGTAAAGAACCAAACAAAATTAAAATCGACTTGTCTTTAAGATTTACAAAATCCGGTACGTACAAAATCGATGTAACATTTATTCAGCCAACATTAGAACTTATGCGAATCGGATTAAAATGTTCTACAGTCACAATAGTTGATGTTCGAAGTCAAAAAGAAGAAAAATGTTTTCAAGAACACAAATTTTATCTTTCATCATTAAATTCATTGAATCAAATTAATTCATCTTCATCCGTTCTCCTATTACCATATAGTCTCCAACATAAACTTGAACCAATAATATTAACAAATTGTTCTAATCAGGATTTTATATATTCATTTTATCTTCTTTTTATTGATCCATCGCAATGGAAATATTCACGTGTTGAACGGTATTCATATCATATAAATCAATCGTTTGAAGAAAAATTTATCGATAATTATTGCTCAGAATTTGGATCGAAATCAATATTAGCTATTGAACCAAAATCTCTTTCACACGGTTATTACCTATATGTATTTACTATTGGTAGAGATTCAAATATGGCTGATTTTCGACAATATATTCAACCCATTGAAATTACACGTTCAGACTTAATTACAAAATTTGGTGGAAATGAAACACTTAAGAATAATAATAATGAACTTCATTTGGATTTTTATTTAAGAACAATGGATCCAGATAATGAATTAGAAAGACGTAAACTTAATTTTACACTTATTTGTTATCCTGAACAAATTCAATCATTAATTTTTCAACCAAATATAATTCAATTGGGTTCATCAAGACCAACAGAAGCTAATGCACAAAATATAAATGAATGGTCTATACAGTGGTTGCATTTAAATTTAATATTACATCGATCTGAATTTAATTTACAGTTTTATGAAAGTCAATGTTTTTCATCGAATGTGAAGCATGAGAAAAATCGAAAATCAATACGATTCGATTCTGATAGAAAAACATTAACTATTAATGAACAAAATTTAATCTTTGATAATGGTACATTACATTTTTTACTTATTGTTCGGCATTTAAATGATGGTAGACAATTGATCGCAAGTTTAAAAGTTGACAAACAATTGAATTTTATTTTTGATACAACGGATTTAAGCGCATTAGAAGATATTATGGGTAATTTAGAAGATTTAGCTTCGTCTAATCCAAAACAAGCAGTAGAATTAATCACTGGTTTAGCTGACAGACTTAATCAAATGAGTGATAAGAATGTACGTAATAGTATGCATATTTTGATTTAAAGTTTTTTCCTAATAGACTTCAGCAAACACAAGCGAAGTCGAAACAAAAGCAATGAATGATCGAATGGCTTCAGTATGTTTTTTTTTCTATATTTTGTTTTGCTTGTTAGGAAACACTGGTCTCGTAGCTTCTTAATGATTTATTTTTTAATATTCAATCGTTTCACCTTTTAATTACCTACATATTGATATGTTTATTTAAATTTAAATAACATC
This sequence comes from Rotaria magnacalcarata, assembly GCA_900239745.1. Taxonomy (NCBI): domain Eukaryota; kingdom Metazoa; phylum Rotifera; class Eurotatoria; order Philodinida; family Philodinidae; genus Rotaria; species Rotaria magnacalcarata. The sequence continues at coordinate 19,566 of OENM01001491.1, read as the reverse complement.
CGCACCCCTTCGTATTTTATCTTGATTAGATAAATAATATAAGAATAAGTATCTACGAAAGTGTGGAAACATAAAATTCAAAAAACATTGTTATACAATTCGATTAGAACATGGTTCTTCTTGAACTGTTCTTTTGAAGTGCATCTAAAAAAAATAATGAATATAACTTATATGAAAAAATATCAGTATAATTACTATCCTGTAGAACAATTGAAAGGCGAATTGCTTGAAAAATAAAACAATCAGATATTCAAAAAACAAGAACTACCATTCAGATATGTAGAAGTCTATGTTCTCCTGAATACCTGATAAATTAATTATCTATGTATTTATATCAAGTACAATAATGGTGAGAAATTTAATTTAGATGCGATCAAAAATGTTAACATCGATGAATACAGTTTTCGATTCTGCAAATGATCCAAGTACTGTTGATAAAGCCCTAAAAGCTAGTGTAACAGTAACAGCTAATAGTGACCAAATGCCATTGAATAATCAAGTTTGAACTAATTCGTTATTTATTTATTGTTTTTATTTATATAATCTATGTACATATATATGCATAGGAAAAAGGAGCTGATATTATTGAAAAAGTTGGTGCCAAAGTAAAAGATATGAATTCAACCGATGACGAAACTGTTACCAATCTTGCTACATGTTTATATTCTATATAATGGTTTTTTTCGACAGTTTTTTATTTGAAAACATTCTTGTATTTTTAGCATTATTGAATGTTGGTGGTAATGTTCTTCAAGCTGCATCAAAAACTGTTTCAAAAGATAAAGAAAATAATCCAGATGCTGTCATTGAAGTTAATAAAAATATTTTTATAATATATTTGATTTCAATAATGCATACATGTAGAATCTTGAATCAGACATGAAAGCAACAGAAAATGAAGAAACAGACACAAAAGTTCTTTATGCTCCAACACAATTTTATGATGCATGCGATGAATGTGAGACATTACCGGAAGATCGATGGGAAGAATTTCGACATAAATTAGAAGAAGAAAAGAAAACAATTATTGAAGGACGAGAACGAGTTTGTTTTTTTTATTTTTTGTTTTATTAAATATTTATTTCTGTTTGTTTCAGGCCTCAAATATTGCTAAACGAAGTTCTGACGGTTTATTTACTGTTGGCGATGCTTTAGTAAATCATTCATCAATAAATGAAACAAAAACTATTGAAAGTAAAACAATGACAATGACATTTACAAAAGCAAGTCCAGATGGTATAAGTAGAATATTTTCAATGGCTCATAAGTAAATCTTGTTCTTTTTATCAAAAAAAGGTAAATCAAGTTTATCAGTTGGTGATACAAATATTCGTTTACCTGATTTATCGGATTTAAATTTTGGTTCAGATTCATCTGAAGTTTTTACAAAAATACTTGAATCCAAAAATAATCCATTCGCAAGTACACATGGAAATACAAGTGTACAAGGTAGTGTTGTTACAATTATCTTATCAGGACCAGATGGATCAGAAATGTCTGTAAAAAATACAACTAAACCAATTTCTATTCGTTTAACACGACCAATCAATCAACAACCACAATATCAGCAATATGATTTACAAGGCAAATCATTTCAATATCATAAAGTAAATTTACCTGAAAAACAAATGACGTTATCAGTTTATATATCTCCTAATTCATCGTCAATGAATACTTATGCTGTTTTTGTTTCATTTGGTGTCAATGAAACTACATTAGAATCGCCCACTGAATCGAAATTTGATCTTCTTTTTATTATTCCAAATCAAACTGTTTTAGAATCAACAATAGATGTTTATTCAGAAGATGCACACGAATTAAGGCATACTATTTTTATGTCACCAAATGTTCATCTTGGAAATGGAACTTATATATTTGGTATTAAATTGCTTGGTAAGATTTTAAAAAAAATATATGATTGAGTAATGATCTAAAAAAATTTAGATACAAATATGACCAGAAATTTAACCGAACATAATTCTAGTTATACAATAAATATGTACGTATCAAAGTGTCAATATTGGGATGAAAAACGTTTCATATGGAGTTCAGATGGATGTGAAGTAAATTATTTTGTATTTAATATAAATTATTTATACTTTAAATATGTATGCACAAATAGGTTGGATCATTGACAACATTAAAATCAACTGAATGTCTTTGTACACATTTAACAACATTTGGAAGCGATTTTTTCATTCCGGCAAATAAAATTGATTTTACAACCGTTTTTAAAAAATTTAAAACTTTACATGAAAATGCTGCTGTGTTTAGTACAGTTATTGGTATTTTTAGTTTATATATTCTTGCTACTATTTGGGCAAGAAGAAAAGATAAACTTGATTTAATTAAGGTAAATTATTTAAATAAATGCTACTGAATATGAATCTATCCAATAGAGTAGTTGTCTAATTCGAATTCGAATATAAATAGAGAAAAGAAAAAGTTAAACTAAACCTAAATCTAGGAATAGATTTAGTTTTACTTTAACTTTTCGATATATGCGACATATAAATACATATCTACCCCTCACCCGCATCCACATTTGAGCACTCCTCCATGGTATCCAGTACCCACACTCACATTTGAAGTACCCCAGGTATCCCCGCACCCCTTCCAGGAACCTCTCCTACCCACCCATCACTCGCACCGCCACCCACAGTTACCCCTTAGCCCCCTCAACCACACCCATTCCATCTTGAACTAAATCTATTTCTATCACTTATTTTCGAGTGGATACCATGCAGTTGAATGTCCATTTATATTCGAATTCGAACTAGGCATCTCATAATCTAATACAAGTTGGGAGTAAATGACTGTCATTTTTTCAAAACATTTTAAATAGGTCAATGATAAAAATCTCATATATCGATACGTGATTCATATTACCTTATTAGTTACTAGTATATCTTCTACAGCGTCTCATCGATTTCCGCTCATAGAACTTTCAAATCCATTCGAAATATTTCCTACTAAATATTTATATAATATTAGAAGACTTAAGAATGAATAAAGCATCTTTTAGGATCAGAGAGATTGTGTTTTTATGAATGAGGTCAATTATTCCAGTATGAAGCATTAGGCAAAATCTAAACATAGAAGAAAGCAAAACAATTACGCTTTGCTTGTTCTTTATCTTTGATAATACTATTTTATTTTCTTGTCTACATATTTGTAGTCATATCTCTCGAAAAGATCAGTATTTATGCATCTATAAAACAGTAATATTTTACTTTTTGTTTTATCTAGTGGACCGCAACACCGTTGATTGATAATCTTCCAATCGATACTTATTATTATTTACTAACAGTTCATACTGGTATTGGTAAAGAATCTGGTACAACATCGAATATAAGTTTTGTTATATCAGGTGAATCATCTGATAGTGGTATGAGAAAATTAACTGACGGAAAAATAAAAGTAAGTTTTGATTTAATATTGATTCTCTATGAAAACTAACTATCAATATTAATAGTGATTGATGAGAAAATCTCCTCGGATGCTTCATTCTGATTTCAGCGTATTTTTTGTTTGTTAATACATACCAGACGGCGTTATACTTAGTTAAAATTCTACACAGATTTGAGTTTCTATTGAGAATTACCGAAACTATTGTATGTTATTAATAAGGTTGCCTATGCAAAGTCTCTGTAGGCCTTATTTTTCCATGGTTGATGCATCGAATCAATCTAATATGTTCAAGACTATTGCATAAAAAACCCTTCATATTATTATGTATTAATCATTGTTTCATAGAATGACCTAACTAATATATCAGTGAACACTAAGTTTTTGTTCGTGTATAAAAAAAATACACTTCACTAGTTAAATAAAATATATGCTCATTAACATCATTCATATGAAACAATTTCTCTCGTATTAATTATTTGTTAATTTAATTGCTTAATAATCGCGAAATATCATCTCACGTGTTTTGCCCACATTGCTCAACTATTATAAAACATTATATGTACAAGTAGTTGAATAAAAATACATTTAAAATTGGGATCAAATCAAATTATTCTATCCGTTTTATTTTGAGTTATATATTAATAGAATTAAATTTAAAAGAAAATAGTATCATCTTGAGTAGTTTTCAGGTAATAGCAGATAATAAGTTAGAAAATAACATTAAGCTATTAATCGATATGCTTTTTATCTCTTACCACTTTCCCAAAGAATGTTTGTTACAAGAAATTACTGAATAAGATCCAGATAAATATTTATAATCCTGTTTAACTTTGATGCTATACGTAAAACAATAGAATGATTATTGTAATTCATAGATAAATATGAATCAAAGTATGTTCAAGTATAGTTGTTTAAGAAATGAATTATTTTTCAAATTATTTTCTTTCATAAAGGAATTTTCCGCTGGTAGTGTTCGAAATTATCTCATGAGTGTTGAATCACCACTTGGTCCTTTACTTTATCTTCGTGTTTGGCATGATAATTCTGGTGCAAAAGAAAGAGCTTCTTGGTTTTTAAATATGATCAATGTTCTAGATTTACAAACAGGCGAAAAGTAATGCATTTAAAAATAAATAAATTCTAATTGTTTAGTTTTGTTTCTTTTTTCATTCAGGAGTTATTTTATTTGTAATGATTGGCTTGCAGTAGAAAAAGGTGATGGATTAGTTGATCGTCTTATACCGCTTGCATCCTCAAAAGAATTAAAAAACTTTTCACATTTGTTTACAGAATCCGTTAAAAAGAAACTTAGTGATGCGCATTTATGGTTTTCAGTATTTTCACGACCAGTGCGAAGTAATTTTACACGTCTTCAACGTATATCATGTTGTATATCATTACTTTTTTGCACCATGATATCAAATGCAATGTTTTATCGGCAAGATACACAAACAATGACAAATAAAGCTGGTGTTTTATTGAAAATTGGTCCTATTGAGTTTACATTAACACAAGTTTTAATTAGTTTTTTTGGTACATTAGTTGTCTTACCGATAAATATAATCATTATAACATTATTTCGTAAAGCAAAATATAGTCAAAAAACATTAGTAACATACCAATTGAAGAAAGCGAAATATCAAAATGAATCATATGAAAACAATGAACAACATAACAAAACAATTAGGTTTGTTATTGTTTGAATTAATTAAATTTAAAAAAGAAAATTCTTTTAGTTTTTTTTCAAAAACGAAATCTTGTTGTAATGATTCGAAACTTGATCAAGAAGAAATTAAACGTATCAATGCAATACCATCAATCGAAGATAAAACACGAACACTTCCACATTGGATTGTTTATGTTGCGTGGATATGTAAGTAAAATCAAATCAAATTTGCTGCCGATTTATTTTTGAAATATTTATCTGTTTCCAGTGGTGATATTAAGTATTTTAACATCTTCATTTTTTGTTATTCTCTATTCCTTGGAATGGGGTGCACAGCGAGCAAATGAATGGTTAATTACAATGATGCTTTCATTCGGTCAATCCATACTAGTCATTGATCCATTGAAAGTATTTCTGATTACGGCTATTCTAAGTTGTCTTATTCGCCGACCATATAATGATGAAGCATTAGACTTTGATGATCCATTTACTGGTGCATTACTTGCAAATAATAATTTAGCTCATGTTGATTATAATGATGAGACTTGTAATGAGAAAAATTTTAAAAGTATATATTTCAAAATATCTTTATTTCAATGAAAAGGAAAATAGAGTTGTTTTTCTTTCATTATTTTTGTTTCTATATTTAGAAATTGCCATTCAACGTCGTGTACATTTATCTGATCTACGTCCGATTCATTCAAAGGAAATGAGACGTGCAAGAGAACAACGTTTACGTGAAATAAAAATGGGACAAATCATACGTGAAATTATTATCTATGTATTTTTTACGGTAGTTTTATTATTTCTATCGTATCAATCACGAGATACAAATTCGCATGGTTTATATCGTGATACAAAAAATTTATTTATTACGGAAGATTTTAATGATATCACTTCAATCGATGGATGGTGGGATTATTGTAATAATATTTTACTAAAAGGACTTTATGCACAACCATGGTATAATAATAAAAATTTAACATGGAGAGAAAAATTGACAATTGCAACTCGCGTATCAATGCGTGTTGGTGCACCTAGAATTCGTCAATTGCGTGTTAAAGACAATAGTTGTCGAATTCATCGTCGTTTTAAACATATAATATCGCATTGTAGAAATGATTATAATTGGTTTGATGATGATACAAAACATTATACACCACGATGGGAAACAGTCTTGGATAAAAATACTCCGAACTTAAATGATGAAACAAATAATCAAGAAAAGCGGTGTAAAACACCTTGGTGTTATCAAGTTAGTTTGATTGATTCTTTTTTAAATGCACATGAACGAGAAAAGAGTCATGCTTTAACAATAGAAATGTTTCTAAAGAGTCCCAGCAAGATGCTTCCCGGACAGCTGCTACCAAGTGACACTTGCTCCCCGGGCACTTGCTACCTAACTGTATTTAACAAAAATGTTAATCAGCATGAGATTAAGATATAAATCTATTTAATTGATGGCATGAGTGTATCGATGTGAGTGTGTCAGTGCCAGTATGGACAAATGATTATCCTCTTCAGAGATGCCAACAGGCCACTATTTTCCGGCCTGACCTGGCCTTTCGCCTGGCCTGTTACGACCAGGCCAGGCGAATCTGTTGCCTGGCCTGACACGATCGAGCCTGGCCTGGTGTGTTTGTGCCTGACCTGTCCTGCAGGCTTACATGAAACCAAAAAAGTTATGTGTATTTTTATAACATATTCAGTAGGTTCAATTTTTGTCATGATGTTGAGGACTAATGTGATTATTTCTTTCTTTTCTTAATAGTAATAATATTAAAAAGTTGTTTTATATATGTCACAGTTGACATGAGAATTTCAGTTGAGATTGGAATGCGCGAAAAAAATAATTAATCGAAAAAATATAATTTTCGTTTTTTTCCTGCTCGTAATAATACATTATAGAAAAACAGAAAAGAGAAGAAATATTTCTCAGATAGATTCAATGTCCCCATAGTTAAAAAAATACACAGAGAGTGAATTTATTGTAGAGAGATAAAAATATAAAATTTGTTCTTCTCAGATAAATTCAATATCCCCATGTCCCCATAGTTTAAAAAATATACAGAGAGTGAATTATATAAAAACTCGTTGTAAAAAGATGCAATTGTGTTATACGTAAGAGACTACTAGCATGATCTTCCTTTCAAATGTTTTCAACACTCAACAATTAGAAAATAAAAAGTCTGAATTAACACCACTAGCATTTCACATAAAAAGCAACCACTATTAAACAATTTATAGATATGAACTGTCATAAAGTAATAAAAGGTTAAAATGCATTGATACTTTGTCATCGTTTCTTTGATTTCGCTTTCTTATTGTACCTTTAGTGATAATCGTGGGAGTAAATTCAATCCAATCATTATTCGCTTTCTTTTTTTTTCTGAATTTGCAAATGGATCATGACGATACTTACCCATGTAGC
>OENM01001491.1:0-12052 GCA_900239745.1 Rotaria magnacalcarata | reverse complement strand
ATTAGATTCCATTATATTTTTAAATTTTGATGCATTATAATTTATAATTCATTGCAGGGAAATAATGGTAAAATTTGAAATAATTCATTAAAAAACAATGGATTATTGGAAAATTTTCCCATTATTTGGAAGATAGTGCATAAAATAGGTTGCATTTTAATTCCATTATGCAGATTATTTATGAAAACAATGGAAAATAATGTCCATTATCTTACATTATCGGCGACTTGGGTAATACAGAATTCAGTAAATAAAATCATTCCAAGTCAATTTTGAGCTGGCTAGACAGGTTAGCCTGGCCTGGCCTGGCCTGGTGGCCAGGCGCCTGCAGGCGAGCAGGCCAGGCTGGCATCTCTGATCCTCTTCATTCATCCACACCCACATTTTTGTATGAATCATACACTGTTGTGAAATCAATGTTGCTGAGGAGCAAATGTTCGGGGAAAAAATGTCCGGGAACAACTATCCGGGGAGCATCTGTCTGAGGAGCATCTTGCCGGTTGCCGTTTCTAAAATGTAAATCAGTGTATTTAAAAAATAGCCGAAGATGAGCATGAAAATTAACAGTTGATATCTTAATAAAGTTCAAAATTATCATATACTATATATTTAACATTATTGAAATCAATAGAAAAATTTCAATAATACCAATCCTATGTTAAAATAAAGCAACAAATAACTTTTTCTTTATTTTTAGAGTAGTATTAATACAAAAAGTGATCCTCTCTCGGCAATTTACAGAACATATAAAGGTGGTGGTTATGTTGTTTCATTAGGTCGTACATATGAGAAAGCTCGATCAGTACTTGAGGAACTTCATTCACAAAATTGGCTTGATCAATTAACTCGTGCAGTTATTATTGATTTTTCACTTTATAATGCAAATGTTAATTTATTTGTTGCTGTAACACTTTCATTTGAAATGACATCAATGGGCTCAGTTTTACAAGATTATCGCATTAAAGTATTTCGTTTATATGATCATATTGGTAGCTATGGTTTAATTGTATATATCTTTGAGCTATTTTTTATTATTTTTACCATCTACTCTGTTGTGCATGAAACTTCGATAATAATTAAACATAAAAGAGGATATTTCAGAAAATTTTGGAATGTGACTTCATTTTTAACCGCTATATTTAGTATAACAACAATAATAATGTATGGAACAAAAAAATCAATAACACGATTAGCAATTCGATCATTGAAAAAAACTGAAATGGGTAGCGTGAAATAAAATTTAGAAAAATTATAATACAATCTGTCTAAGTAGTTTTCCTTTTTTTCGTTTTTTCGTTTGAATAGGTGAACTTGTTAATTTTAATGCGATTGGAAGTTTCGATGAAGTTTATTCATACATTGTAGCATTAATTACATTTTTTACAATGCTTAAATTTTTAAAACTACTTCGATTTAATAGGCGTATCGGAATGTTATCAAAATCATTTTCTTATGCTCAACAAGATTTGATTTCCTTTGGATTTGTTTTTCTTATATTTATGTTAGCATTTGCACAAATGGGTTTTGTAATATTCGGTCGCTCACTTCATAGTTTTAAAAACTTATTTAATTCATTAACAACTTGCTTTCGAATGCTGTTGGGTGAAATCAATGCACCAGCCATGATTGCTGTTAGTCGAATCTATGGTAAATTCATATCTTAACTAATGATAATAATAGGAGAAGAAAATCTGAGTTTATTTTTTCTAGGCGCATTTTTTTATTTATCATTCGTTATTCTTGTATTTATTGCTTTACTCAGCATTTTCATAACAATGTATGTATATTACAATGATTAAACTATCTTCTGGTAGGATTTTTATTTCTGTTTCTAGTTTAAATGACTCATTTGCACGTGTTAAACGAGACTTAATTGCAAAAAAATATCGAAATGAAATGATGGATTTTATGTGCTCAGCATTTAGAAAAATTGTTGGACTCAACAATGAAAAGAAATCCAAAAATGAAAATGATAATGAAAATGAAAAGATCCCAGTGAATTCTATGAATGAGACAAAAAAAGCTCCATTGGCGACAACAGACGATGAGGAAATTTGAAGTTTTGAATATTGACAATCTCCAGAGAAACTTTATTTTATGCTTTTATTCAGCTTTATTCTATTTTATTTATTCTATATTTACCTATGAAAAATATTTAGCCAATAAAATTGATTCGTGACATATATATAGAACTCAGAAATATCAATCGTGCAGCGCAAATTTCTGCGCCGTCTTGGAAATCTCTGATAGAGCTTCATCAAAATATAATATGCTATTTGATAGAAACTTTATTTAAGAAAAGCTTGGTTTCATCAAGATAAACAAAAGTTTTGACATTGAACAAGAAATCTATACAGTGTTATCTAACAATTAGATATGGCATATATTTGATTTTTCCTATTAGTAAGGAAAGCATCAAAATTAAATTAATTATTTTAATTTTTAATTGAATTTAACATAGAAATATCTTGGTTCATTGCAAATTACTCAAATACATATGATGGATTCTTAAGAAATTGATAGTACAACATTTGAATTTCTTGCTGTTTAAACTAAATGAATATTCTAAAGAATAATTTTCATTTATTTATAGCAGTTGTTTTAGATCCTTTTAATCTATAACACTTAAAGAGAATTTTTCACTTAATGGTGACAAAAGTAACTATTCAACTCTTCTTGTATTTTTATACTGTGAATTATTTCTAGTATAGAAGATATGACACCATAGAAAAATAAAAAAGAATACATTCTATTTGTCATAGCTAAATCTATCAGTTGAATATTGTACTTGAAACCTTGCAATATAATAAAATAGAGAAAAACAGGCATGATTGATGATTGAGAGGTAAAACCATGTATGATACTTTGAATTAGAACAATTTTAACCTCAACTATTTTCAAATAAATTATCAATATTCAGAGTATTTCTAATAACCCATAAATGCAGTGTATAATCAACTAATGATATTCAAGTTATATAACTTAAATTCAAATGAATTTTATCTTTTCAATCGATAATATAATATTTTTGATTTAAATGAACTTAAATCTCTAAAATGTTTCTCTAAAATCAAACTCCGACTCTGTTCCAACAAATATATGCACCAAACTAATAATGCTAGGATTTTTGTTATTATGAAATAGTTAGAATAATTTCTTCGTTACCTACATAGTTGTCTTGAATAAATAAACGCTATCTAGTAATTATGTAATCTAAGAATGAAGAAATCAAATACAAAACAAAATGGCAGCTATATTATTGATAACACACCTCCATAAGGTTAACTTTGTAGTGAATCATTTTATTTATCTTCTATAATACTACAATGCACATTCGACTAGTTTCCTTTAAGAAAAACTTATGTAAAGCAGCAATGTAGCACATTTTGTACACATGAGTTTTACATAAACTAGGTGAAACTTGTTTATTTTTACTTTCTAAGGTAGTTCAATTTAAAACTTATATCAGATTATATATATATATATATATTGCATGTCATCAGTTATTAATGCGATGCGAAGCAGGAAGCATTTCTGTTATGCGTCGCGAGTTTTTTTTTTTTCTTTTTTACTTGACCGTACGCATCGTTTTCGTCATTTTGTGACTCGATGATCTCGAGAACCAAAAATGATAAAAACCTTGTTTAAACGCAAGATAGTAGTATCGAGATCGAACTGCTTACACCTGTTTTCGAATCTTCAATCTGAAGTTCCGTTCGCTCACAAATGTGGTTCCAAAATGACGAAAATGAAAGAAATTCGTTCCGAGATAATTAAAATGACGTCATCAACATATGTTAGGTAGTATAGTCTATTCATTAACAGCTGATCTAAGATGATGAATAATCGAGATAATTAATCGATCAATCGAAATTGATCTTTAAGAATGAATCGCTAAGTAAGAATAGAGTTTTCAGAGTGATGAATAGCACTATGGCTACTTCAAAAGTATTCAAGATTTTCTCTGAATGGAAGATTTTTCGTAGGAAATTCAGATTCCTGCTTCGCATCGCATTTTGTATACGAGTGAAACTCGAATACCATCTAGTTTTTAATTATTAATGCGATGCGAAGCAGAAGCATTTATGTAGTCCGTCGCGTGTTTTCTTTTGCTTTCTCGACGTACGCATCTTTTTCGTCGTTTTGTGACGTGACGATCTCGAGAACCATAAATCATGGAAAAGTCATTGAAACGGGAGATGAAAGTATCAAGATGGAACTTTTTACATCTGTTTTCGAAACTTCAATCTGGGATTCCATTCAGTCACAAATATCGTTCCAAAATGACGAAAATGAAAGAAATTTGTTGCAAGTTCATTAAAGTGACGTCACCAACATATGTTAGCCACTCTAGTCTATTCATTTACAGCTGATCTAAGATAATGAATCATGAAGATAATTAATCGATCAATCGAAATCGCTCCTTAAGAATATGTCGTTAAGTAAGAATAGAGTTTTCTCAGTGATGAAACTCATCATGTCGGCATAAAAAGTATTCAAGATTTCTCTGAATTGAAGATTTTTCGTAAGAGATGCGAATTAATGCTTCGCATCGCATTTCGTATACGAGTGAAACTCGAATAACATCTAGTTTTCTTTCTAACTTGAGTACGCATAAAAGTTCTCATTAAATGACGCGATGATCTAGAGAACCATAAATGATAGAAAATCCATTCAAACTAGATATGAAAGTATCGAAATCGAACTTGTTACATTTTTTCCCAATTTTCAATACTAAGTTTCGTTCGCCTAAAAATATCATTCAAAAATGATGATTTTGAAAGGTTTTATTGTTTGACAGTTTCGAGATAATTAAAATGATGTCATCAAGTAATCTTAGCGAATAGTCTATTTATTCACATCTGATCTAAGATAGTGAATCATGAAGGTAATTATATCTACAATCGAAATCGTTCTCGATCATTATGTTGATAAGGAAGAATAGAGTTTTCTCAGTTGCGAATTTTGAAATGGTCGATTTTTTTCTCTTACTGTCAAGATATTCGAAAATTCTATACGTATGCTTCACAGAGCATTCGTATTCAAGTGAAACTTAAATACCATCTAATTAAAATGACCTCATCAATAATTGTTAGCCAATAGTCTATTGCTTTACATCTGAATCAAGATAATGACTCATGAAAATAGAAAATCGTTCAATGAAAATAATCGTTAGAAAACTGATTGTTACATTTTCAGAGAGATCTCCTAGTGATGAATTTAAGAATAGTGAATGCGAAATTTTTATTCAAAATTCATATACGAAAATTTAAAAAAAATTAACGTTTCTGATGAATCTTAAAATGGATCATTTATTTTTTTAATCTTATTCTCGCTGCTTTCGAACATTCGGCTCGTGTGCTTCGCACCGCATCTCGTTGTCGAGTAACACTCGAATACCATCTAGTTCAATGATACACCAACAAAGACTTCATTTGAAGCAGAATGTGAAAGTGAACTTTTTCATGCTCAGTTAACAAGTAATTAGCAAATTTTGAAGAAGAGTAACAAAGGTTTATTTCCAATGCACGTATATATTTCATATATGGCAATGATATATATATATATATATTAGAAAAATGATGATCACATCTAGTTCTAAAACAGAACTCAATCACTTATAAAATGTTTTTCTGAAAAAAATGCAAAATTTTTAATTCGATAAAAACATATATGCGGTGTCCTTCGAATTAATTCCATAGATTCAACTGAATGGTTAGTTGAAGAAAATTTGAAGTTTTTTGTTTTTCTAACTTTCATATATTTCACACATGAATATTTCTCTAAAAGAACGAATATTTTAAATATAAATGAATTATATGAAATGATCTAAGACCAATGAACTTTTTCTTATTGAATCACAAAGTAGAAATGAATTCGCTTACATAATAAAAACTCGAAATTTTTCTTTAAAACAATAGAAATTATTCAATTCGTATAATAAAGTGACAATGCACAGACCATTGTGACCATAGAAATGAAAAAGTAAGTATTAAAATGAATATGAAATATAAAAAAAGACAGAAAAGCAGCTATTACTAAAGAAAATGATATAATAAATAATCGAATTATGTTTGAAAAATATTTCATTATTATAGACATAATTAAACCATTTAATACTTGTGTAATTACAAGTAACCATGTATAAACTGTAAAACCATGAAATAGATTTACATCTTTAATAGTTTTTGAATTTGCTATTACGATACTAATAGCAGGTATTAAATTTAAAAAAGTACCGTAAGAATAAAGAAAAATATTTTGTAGATGAAGTGATTCGCTGTAATTTCTCTTTAAAATCCATTCATTATAAACACCAGCAAAACCACTTAATGTGCAATAGATAGCTATCATTGAAATACCTAATGGACGTATATACATTTCTCGTATTACTACAGTTGAATTTGTAATAGTCATTGGAATCAAGGGAGAATTCTTAAATGTCCCTAAACTATAAGTGAGACCACCAAAAAAAAGTAATATTAATGCAAACCATTGTTGCTTTGTTAAGTGTTTTTTCATAATTAAACGATAAAGAATAGCGGTTGTAAATATTTTAAAATGTGATAAAATTTGATATGATGTTGGATCCATATGAATTTGTATATGCACAGCTAAATTATTATTTAAAAAATAGAGAAAAGCTGATATTGAATAGAAGATTGATTGTTTAAACCATGACAAAATTTGAATTGTATTTAAATGAATTCGTTTCGAACAAATAAAAGCATTAAAAGAAAATAATAATTTGATAAATTCAATGAAAAAATTCATTGTTGCTGAAGAAAACGTAATCATGCCATCTTTTTCACATAAATGAACTAATACTGAATAAGAACCGTATGCAATTGTTTGAAAAACTATCAGCACACAAAATAATATTGAATTTGAACTAATTTTAGTTCGTTGTTTTATATTTAACAAATTATCCGTCATGTATGAAAGTATTCTAAATGATGATGACGATGGTTACTCATTTCTATCATTGGTTGAAAGAGTACAGTCAGACATAAAGAAACTAATGCTAGCATCAGCAATAATCGAAGTTTTCTTTCTTTTTAGTTAGAATAGGAGGAAAAAAGAAAAAAGTAGCTGCCTGCGCTTTTGAAGCATGTAGATAGAACAGAACGATCTAAGTTCAACAAGCTGCACTTCTCGAAGAGAAAAGAAAAATAGCGACTACAGTTAACGCCTGTTCTCTTCATTTAGAAAAGAGCGGATGGAATATGAAGAGTCTGATCATCCTACAGCTCATAAGTATTGCTAATGCAAAACACTATGTTGTAAATTCTACAACTGTTACAAATCAATATACTAATTCAATGATAAAATCTTATGGGTAAATAGACTTTTGATCCCCAAAAAAATGACTATTGATCACCAAAATGTGTTAGTTGCGAAATGATCACCAAAAAAATGTACAAATGATTCCCAATCTATTTTGTTGCGAAATGATCACCAAAAATAGATACAAATGATCCCCGATCTATTTTGTTGTGAAATGATCACCAAAAAAAAAATTTGATCACCAATTTGCTTTTTGTGGAATGAATGGTAGATAGTGGCATAACCAGGGTATGGCATGGTTGGGCTGAGCCCAACCACCAGGGCTTTGAGCCCAACCACCGGCCATTTTGAAAAAAATGAATTTTTATAACGTTAGACACAATAACACAAGTTTTGCATTCACCCCGGTCTCTTTTTCAGTTGATACTAAGTTAAATAGTCTATTTAGTACAGTTTTATTCATTATTTAATCTCTCAGATGAAGATCAATATCGAAAAAATCGTTATTATCCATTAATCGATTCCGTACAGCGCATGTCCGTAATTCGAACAGCTATTCATACACATTCAGTTTCCTCCTTTTTCAGAAACTTTTCTGCAGAAACATATCAATTTTTTTACATTGTTGAGTAGAGAAATGTCTTTTCTATTCAATGATGTAAAAATCATTTTTTTTATCTTTAAAATTAACTGAGTAATTAGCGGTAGTTTGAGACAAATTGAATTTGTTCGTTTTAGAAGTTCTGTTCCTAATACAAACAACAAGCTAAAAAATGTTCCTAATTCGAACAGATCATACAGAATACATAGAAAAAAAAAATTTTTTTTCAAGTAGATGAAACTTTTTTATGTTTCAAATTGAAAATTTCTTTTTGCTTCCGCTAGAAAAAATGTTTGTTGACCCATTCCGAATTAATATCCAGCGGTTTAACTTAATCTGAAGTCGAACACCATATATAGGTAATACTGGTGAATTCAGCATTTTTTTCAAGACTATATCTCAGCTTCAGAGCATGGGACCAAGATGAAACTTGTGTGGGATGATGTTGAACCCCAAAGGTGAATTTTCATTAAAAAATATTTTTGATCTGACTTTGCAAAAAAATGTTTTTTTGCTCACTGGTACCACCTAATTTTTATTTGGTGATAGTGCTTTTCAATGTTTTTAGACTATAATCCTCATCTAGATCAAATTTCATCGATAAATTTCAAATTTCATCAAAAAATATGAATCCATTCGTGAGATATATTGTTTTCAATTTTTGCAATATCGTAGCAATTGTCACGAAACTTCAACGCATTGTATCTCACGAATGGATTCATATTTTTTGATGAAATTTGATCTAGATGAGGATTATAGTCTAAAAACATTGAAAAGCACTATCACCAAATAAAAATCAGGTGGTACCAGTGAGCAAAAAAAAATTTTTTGCAAAGTCAGATCAAAAATATTTTTTAATAAAAATTCCCCTTTGGGGTTCACCATCATCCCACATAAGTTTCATCTTGGTCCCACGCTTTGAAGCTGAGATATAGTCTTGAAAAAAATGCTGAATTCACCAGTATTACCTATATATGGTGTTCGACTTCAGATTAAGTTGAACCGCTGGCTATTAATTCGGAATGGGTCAACAAACATTTTTTCTAGCGGAAGCAAAAAGAAATTTTCAATTTGAAACATAAAAAAGTTTCATTTACTAAAAAGTATTTTTTCTATGTATATTGTACGATCTGTTCGAATTAGGAACATTTTTTAGCTTGTTGTTTGTATTAGGAACAGAGCTCCTAAAGCGGACAAATTCAACTTCTCTCAAACTACCGCTAATTACTCAGTTAATTTTGAAGATACAAAAATGATTTTTACATCATTGGATAGAAAAGACATTTCTCTACTCAACAATGTAAAAAATTGATATGTTTCTGCAGAAAAGTTTTGGAAAAAAGAGGAAACTGAATATGTATGAATAGCTGTTCGAATTAGGGACATGCGCTGTACGGAATCGATTAATGGATAATAAAGATTTTTTCGATATTGATCTTCATCTGAGAGATTAAATAATGAATAAAACTGTACTAAATAGACTATTGAACTTAGTATCAACTGAAAAAGAGACCGGGGTGAATGCAAAACTTGTGTTATTGTGTCTAATGCTATAGAAAATCATTTTTTTCAAAATGGCCGGTGGTTGGGCTCAGCCCAACCATGCACTACCCTGGTTACGCCACTAATTCAAAACATAAGTAGATGCATATATAAGATCTGCTAGTTTACAATTTTGCACAGAAATCGTTTTAGATCTTTCCAAATATTTATTCTTAATGCTGTAATCGAAGTAAAAAAGAAATCTGAATATATATGGAGAGAAACAGCATGAATTACTCACTCTAGCTGACTACTTTTTCCTCGTCGGTAGCATAAAAGCGGTCAAACATTGAATGGTAATTTTGTGCAAAGACTTTGTATACATAGGTTAAAGATTATGAGTAATCTATAATTAACCGAACTGAAAGAAATTTTATATAATAGATTTTACATTGATTACAAGAATAAGAGACTATTTCTGATAATGATTTGATTTTAAATTAATATATAAATATTAGAAAAATTCTTTTAAATTATAAAATAGAACATGGTAAATGAGAAAAGATAACATTTACTTTTTTTTCCATTTACAATCAATGAAATACTATTTGATTGACTCTACAATTTCACAAAAAAGTAGTTTAAACTAGTCGGTATTTACATATTTCATTTTTAATAACTTATTATTTGTGATTTTAGACGCTATACGTTATTTTGATACAATGGCGATTTTGTGTGTACGTCGAAGTGTGTTTAGATTGTCTCAGCCTTCTATCTTAGACAGGACACGTGTATATATCATTGGATACTTGATCACTTTCAAAAAATATTCGCTGAAATAAAAACAAGAAAGTTCTATTATAAAACGGTTGAAATAAGATACACGCACGTCGATGTACACAATCAAAACACTATTGAGGAAAAAATAGGAAACTCAAAAGCATAAATCTATTTGATAGACGAAAGACTTGAAATGCAACAGTTATAGAAGTTTTATAGAAAATCATTGATATTTTATCACCATTCTGCTATGTATATTTACAAGTAAAAATAAGCAAATATTTTTCAAATAGAAAAAAGCAGATCATATTTAGCATTCAAAAATTGAAGATTTCTTAATAAAGTTTTTCGGCAATGTGCTTATTGCACCCGATATATATATACATGGAGAAAGTGAGCCTATAATTATGGGCAACCAGAGAGATAACATACATGTATCACGTGTCTTCCCTTTTCTTTTTAACTGATGAGTAACGGATTTTCTAAATTGTTGAAAAACATGAATCTAAATGAATATCTGTAAGTTCAGGAAATCTTTTGAGATAACAAAGGCTTTTAATAAAAAGTAGGAATTCTTATTGCACGCGAATACCTGAGAAAAATTATAACGGAGTTTATATTCTTAGATAAAGATCAACATAACAGTTAAGACAATTTTTCTTGATCAACCATTTTATCTAGTTAACATGGTTATATAATCCTTAAAAACTCATATTATTCTGTTTGCTGTCTTGACCAATCTTTTTACTTTTATCAATCTTGTAATAGAAAAATATAATATGATAGGATGCATATAAAATACATTAGACTTCAATGTAATAAGTCACGTAAATATTTTGTTTATCATTCTCTTAAATTCATCAAGTTTTCAAATATAATTCTAAGTTGATGATATGCATCATTTTCAATAATTGATTAAGAGATGTTGATCAAAGAAATTCATTCATGGATTTCAATTCATGGGCATAGCTATACTGTGTTGAATCAGTATTTCAATTTTGTTTGAGAATGCAATTCGTCTGATTGTTTATTCTACGATGGTATGACTGGGGAAAAAACATGAAAATTCAAAAGAATTTATAGTTAAGCTAAGCAAATGGAATGAATGAATAAATAAGTGCCAGAGAACATATATTTTTATTTTATTGATTCAATTCTATTCAATGGAATTCGAAAGAGGATGATAATATTTTTATTTATTTTCTGTTCAAAAATTTACTTGTTTTTTTCTATCGCTTATATTGTATAAACCCGTGCATAGATCCATGTGATCGTCGACAGTGAAACGGCACAGAAAGGCAACTTGTTAAATGTTCTTAACAAAACAAAATGTCACCAAGTTTTATGAGAAATTGTAACTGATTTAGGTAATACCGCTTTGTTTCTTATAAACGGAAACATTATAATTTCAGTTAAAAAAATAAAGCAATAAATTTCTTTCTTTTAAATATCTTTTGACTCACAATCAAAGGAATTTTGCTCTACGTAACATGGAATTAATCGATTCTAATCAGAAAGAACAAAAATACTACATAGAGAATAAAATATGAGTTATACATGATTAATGTTTCATTGTCTTTCAAAGTCAACTTTCTTTTGGATGTTTCTCACAAAGTTATTAAGATTATTTTTCAAATTGAAAATTAATCTTGGAAGAATTTATATGGCCTTAATAAAACCCATAGGTAAACAAAATTTTCAGAAATCAACTTCTACTTGATACATTAGAACACATCTATAAGTTAATGAAAACATACCAAATAATAGTTTTTCTTTTATTAAAATCTTTATCGTATATATCGGAGCATGCATATTCAAAAGGAAAACATGTTGGTTTTCTTTAAACAGATTATGTCTGATGAAACGGTTAGAAATGGCAACACCATGACATGAGAAAGAAAA
>OENM01001490.1:0-24971 GCA_900239745.1 Rotaria magnacalcarata | reverse complement strand
TTTAATTCATCAACGTTGGTCGGAATTGGGATTGGTCAGAATTTATCTATTTCCGTATTACTTAATTGAGTTTCTCAAGAAAATCTAGTTACAAAACTTTCATCAACTTTTGTATATAAATGAATCCTTATGGCAAATTCCCAGTATAAGAAACTATTCATTTAAATTAAGCATATGCCTTCAGATTATTTCACATTCGTAAGTTTTTCCTCAAACTTGTATATAAAATTGCAAATTCTAGCGCAACATTCATTTATAAGTCAATTATTCTATGAGATGTTCACACACACTATAGAAAAAAAACCATATAGAATTCGACGCAAAAGAAAAAATATCTACGACCTAGGCAGCACTGTCACATATCTTACAAATCGGGCATACTAAAGATACCAGTGGAGATGCCGGATACACAATAGTAACACTCCCAACAAATACACATATCATAGCAAGAAGAAATCAATCACGCGCCTTCTATATCTGCCACAGAGCTGCCGCATTTCACGCAGAGACGCCGGATCTCTCGCACTTCTCCACAGAGAGATGCCGCAGATCTGGCATCTCCATCATCTCGCGATGAAAAAATATTTCTCGATTTCTAGCCTAGGAGCCACCTGGAGATGCGCCTCCTTAGGGAGAAGAGAGGGCAAGAGAGGGGGAACGAGAGATGCGAAATCTTCCGCATCGTCATCTTTCGCCAGATCCCGATAAAAAATTCTCTGATTTTTGGCGTGGGATTCATGCGTGCGATGCTCCTATTGAGAGAGATGCCGAATCTCCCACACCACTACTGAAAGAAATTCGCTGACACCAGTGTCGCCGAATACTAAAAAATGCGAATGTCGACAATTCATAAACACATGGATAAACACACATCCACACAGGATAAACCCAAAAGGGCATGCGAAACACACTGGGAAATAGATTGGTATACTCACGAGCAAACGTACAACCGGGGGCCACACACTCAGGCAGAAACACACAAGGCGTATCTCCCCCATCTTGGTGTGTGAGAGGACAACACAAGCGAAAACACACACAGTTCAAGAAATCCACAAATAAGGATACACATACTCACATCAGAGCACACAAATACGAAGCATATATCCCAATGTGGGTGTGGGGGAAAACGGACACACGCGAGGTCACACACTCACAAAGAAACACACACGCAAGGCATATCTCCCTATGTGGGTGTAGGGGAGGACGACACAGATGAAAAGACGGCGTCTCATGGGATGGCACATAAACCGGTGAACACGTGCAGATGTGGATAAGCACAACCCTACTAACACACCTACACTCAAGGCGTATCGACATGACGCGCAATTCGGATATGTGGCAAAGTGGCTTGTTTAAAATAAAAGGATGTTTGGGAAAACGGGTTCATCGGGCAGAGATGGATAGTGTTCGTGAAGGAGAGAAAGTGCGGGAGAGAGACAGAAGAGAGGGGCGCATCTCCCGCCTGGCTCCTAGGCTAAAAATCGAAAAATATTTTTTCATCGAGAGATGTTGGAAATGGAGATGCCAGAGATGCGGCGTCTCTGCGTGAGACGCAGAACGCGCTCAAAGAATTTTACATACGCATAGTATTTCATTGTGTTAGTTATAGTGTTGTATGTCGGCGTCTCCCGTGGCATCTCCAGTATGCACGATATTTCGGATATGTGACACCTCTCGGAAGAACACAACGACCGTTTAGAGGCCGTATCATAAACAGGAAACGACCAATTACTGCAACGTATACGACTGTAACGACATCGTAACGGACCGTTTACGGCCGTAATTCTAAAAAAAAGAAAAATGCATTCATAAACCCCTCCAATCCATAGTGAGCACACCATAGACATCAATTATGCTACATTTTCATACAAATCACACTAAACAGTGCAAGCAGCCAAAAATCCTCCTCCAGATCACACCGAAAATCACAAAAATCATACTTCCAACAGATCTTTTCGGAGCACTCTCTACACCCTAACTCCATCGAGAGCACCTAAAGCTAACTCCATATGATTTTCCGTGTATCCTGCAGCAGGGATCATGAGAAATCTGAATAATAGAAGAAGCACTAAAGAAATCCTGCTAAAATCACCTTTTGAAGGAAGGGTCGTAGAGAATCGTGGATAGCAGCATTAGATAGCGAGCATCAAGACATGCATACTAGGTGATTTCTGCTTCAATCTGCAACAGGGATTATGAGAAATCTGAAGAATAGAAAAAGCATTAAAAAATCCTGCTAAAATCACCTTTTGAAGGAAGCATTAGTGAAGACTAATAGGATTCCACGGATTTTATGGGAGTTTTCGCTATTTTTTGGATTTTCAGGGGAACGATTCAAGATCTAGCTAATCCAATCATACTATTCGATAGAGTATATGAATTTCTTTTAATACTGTGAGTATGGACGTTGGAATATCCGCGCAAAGGAGCATCGGTAGGTTTTACTCGAATACGATGCTAACTTTACCTAAACAATGGTCACTTAATGTTTCTCACTGAGATAACTTGAGTAAACTATAATCTAAAAAATGCTACTATGCTTTAAGCGAACAACTAAGTTACCGTAAACGACCGTTTACAAAAGTATACGATAGAAAAACGGCAATCGTTTTCACGATCATTTACGGTCACCGGCTCCGACCGTTTACTGTGATATCCGACAGTCGTTTACAGTTAGCGTTTAGTTGCGATGGGCGTTTACGGAGATTTGTCACGGTCCTCGTTTACGACGATCGTATTTCCTCGTAACATTTCGTTTACGACAACAGTAAACGACTACAAAATACGGTCGCCGGTTTTCACCGTGAATGATAGGTATACGGCCGTTTACGACTCAGGATGATCGACCTGGGTAAGTGTAAATGAAAACGCGTATACACAGCATGGTGTAAAATTTTACGGGCTTTCAGAATATGTCGTTACTTTTAAAAGATATGTTCTTTCGGTAACAATACGCTAAAAATAAGGTGTGAAAATTTTTTTCCAGGGGTATTCTAAGATCCGAGTTTGAACTAGTTCAATCTTGGATTGATGCAATCCTATTCATTAATATATCAATAACTTTTTAGATAAATTTTGGATTTGAGTCATTTTTTGAAATCATGTTTATACGATGCCAATTTGCTTTGCACAATAGATTTTGGAAAGATTCAAGTAAAATATTAAGAGTCATGAATAGATTTCTCTAGTGGAACAAGTTTTATGAAAAATTGTTAATAAGCTTCCGAGTAGGGGTGGACCATTTTTTTTAACGGAACTTAATTAATGACATTAATTAATGACTTCCATTAGCCATTAATATTAATGGTTAATGTTTTCTAAGAAAAACTTAATTCATTAATATTAATGATTAATGAAAAACATTAACATTAATTTTAAAATTATTGTTTTCATTAATCATTAATATTAATGTCAATGTTCTTGAATGATATTAACGGTTAACGGAATCATTCACCATTAGTATGAATAGTAATGTTTTCGTTAATATTAGGGATTATATTTTCATTAATATTAATGTTAATGTTTTCATAAAAACATTAATTTTTTCATATTACTGAATTAGGCTTTTCTAACGAAACATTATCTACAATTATTAATCAATTAACTGATCTTAATAGCTAATGTTTTCTCCGAAAGTGTTAATTACTTAATATGGAAAGTTATAATGCTTTCATGAAAACATTAACCATTAATATTAAGTCATTGATTTTAATGAAAACATTAACATTAATATTAATGGTTAATGAAAGTATAATCCCTAATATTAACGAAAACATTACTATTCATACTAATGGTGAATGTTTCCGTTAACCGCTAATATCATTTAAGAACATTGACATTAATATTAATGATTAATGAAAACATTAATTTTAAAATTAATGTTAATGTTTTTCATTAATCATTAATATTAATGAATTAAGTTTTTCTCAGAAAACATTAAGCATTAATATTAATGGTTAATGAGAAACATTAACATTAATATAAAATTAATGTTAATGGCCCACCCCTANACGACGTTATCTGAACATGATTTTAAAAAATGACTTAAATCCAAAGTTTATCTGAAAAGTTATTGATATATTAATGAATAGGATATCAGTGAGAAGCTAGCACGACGGAGCTAGCACGATGAAACAGAGATTCAACTATAAGTCTTCTCAGAAGTATTGCCGGCCCATAAAAATCAGACCATTCGATGCAGAATTTAATTCTGCATCGGATGGTGATACTTTTATTTCCCAGAAATACTTCGAGAAAATTCTATCCGGTTTTTCTTGTCCTATTTAGAATAAAACGAAGGTGTAGGTAAAATTTCTTCCTAAGTATTGTCGGGGAATAAAAGTATCACCATCCGATGCAGAATTAAATTCTGCATCGAATGGTCTGATTTTTATGGGCCGGCAATACTTCTGAGAAGACTTATAGTTGAATCTCTGTTTCATCGTGCTAGCTTCACATTGATGAATAGGATTGCATCAATCCAAGATTGAACTAGTCCAAACTCGAATCTTAGAATGGCCTAGGCCAATCCAGGATTGGCCTGAATCCGAGATTGGCCTACGACATATATATACAGCTTTTAGATCTAACTAAAATTTCACAAAAAATCCCGAAACTAGTACATGATCACTGTGTGAATGTATTTTTCTTTTGAACTATTTTGTATTTTGTACTTAGTGTTAAACAATTTCTCAGTCAGCCCACTAGATAGACGAAAGGAAAAATACTGTTTAAAACAAATGCCACTATAATACAAGAATTTGTCCAAAACACATGGTTATGCACATTAAAACTTTTTTTTTTCGTCTCAAGACAATAGCAAAATTAAGAAGTTTTCGGAAATGTCTACCTTTTTCAATAAAATGTAGGGAAAATAGGACTTTTTTGAAAATATAGGAATTACAGGTCGAATCACAACCCAGATTAATCACGGTTAAGCGTCGGTTTTTCGCCAGTTCGAGCGACATAAGACGAACTACCTCATTTGTTTAAATGTTATGTGATACATCAAAGATAATTATCGTTTGCAGAATAATTTGAGTAAAATTTCATCGCTGCACACACATAACAGAATCAGAAGACTTGATCACGATCAAAACATTTTTGTGAATACATAATGAAACCGAAGCTTCATTTCCTATCCATCGGTGCAAAAATAGGAAATCGTTTCGCACCGCATGTCATGCAAAATGGGCGAAGCTCAGATGCAATCTAGTTTATTAACGAGATCCACTCATTGACCACAGGTTGCCAATGAAAATGATCATGCTTTACTAAATAAGCAATATGTGATGAATATTAGTGGTATTTCTGTGAATAATGATCTGAAAACAACTATGTAATCGACATCAATGCCATCGAAAAAATGAAAAATATACAAAGCTATAGTTTTAAAAGTTCCAGCATTCATCTACGAAATATTTCAATAATAACTTACAAGCTAATGATTCTTGTTTCTTTTATTTTGTTGAAGATCTTTATGAGTGTTGAAGGTTTACAATACAAAAACACAACAACAAATAGTAAAAGGTCTGCGAATAGTTCATAAAAATAACAGATAAAATTCTGTTCTTTTGTCATGTTGATTATAACTTTCGAGTGATAACAAATTCAATCTCACCATCTTTGATCTAATTAGAAAGAAAAACAAAAGATACTAAGAAGTGACTTTTTTCTTTATAATCAAACAAAACTCACGGGGAATTTTTTTTCAATAACAACAGGATTTTGATCTCTCTCTGCCAATGGAAGAAATGGTTTTTGAATGATCACTTCAATTTCCCCTCGTTGTTCTAATGAAACACGAGCAATTTCACTTGTTTGTGGTTCCACTGAATAATAAACAAGTATATCATCAGTTGGCTTCACTTTCGCCTACGTAAAAAGAAATGAATGTAATTCAAAAAGACAATTTAAATATAAAACAAACTTCTTTTCGAAGTTTTTGAATTCGACTTGTAATTTCACGAATGAGACCTTCATCTTTCAACGATGCATCAGCTGTATAATCGAGTAAAACAACAAACTATCAATGTGAAACATAAACTCCAAAAATTCTGGAAAAAATTCGTCTTACTCCTTGTTCAGCAGTTGCTTCATACTGCGTTTGTTCAGCGACGCGATATACAATATGGATATCTTCGAATTCAATTGGTACATCATCTATAACTGTTAATGGACTTTCACCTTCACCTTTTAATAATAATTTCTCAACATCTGTGTTAGACATTCCACGAATTTTTTCAGTTACTGATTTGACTTTTGCTAAATATTTATATTTCATGATTACAAAAAAATATTAACAAATAAATACATACAACCAGCTTTTTTTCCTAATGTTGGATAATTTGGTTCAGCATGCATTTCAACACCATAAAGTTCACGGTCTTGTGACAATGTTACTTTTCGTACATTCAAACCCTTCAATAATAAAAATATATATAAATATAAAAGAAAACAAAATCAAGAAAAAACATACTTCTCGAACGAAATCTTCTAATGATTCAACATCTTTTAATACGGATGGATCTTTATGGATAACAACAAATTCTGGTAATGGATACTAGACAAAATAAATAATTCAATTCAATTCAAAATATTCATATAAAAAAAGAATAAACTAAATTTACTTTCATAGGAACAACTTTTCGTTCTCGTACAACTCGACCTAATCCAATAACTGTTTGTACGGCAGCTACAGCACGTTCAATATTTTTGTTTACCAATGAATGACTAGATTAAATTTTTCAATTTTTGTAGAAATTAAAAAACAATAGCAAAATAACTAACTGTGATTTAGGAATCATTTGAAAATGAACGCTTAATTCTTGTTCAGGAGATAAAGATGACGATGGCTGCGGCATTAGTTTTCTTAAAATTTGATACATATATTCGGCAAGAAACGGTGTAAATGGTGCCATTAATTTAGCCATTGTTAACAGAACATAACAAAGAACATTTAATGAAACGAGACTATCTTCTAATGTTGTTTCACCCTAACAAAAGAAAAACGAAATTAAAGTCAATCGTTTTCATTGAAAAACAAAAACAAATAGAATCGAAAATGATTTAATATTAATGAAAGTAGCATAAATTAGTTTACCTTGAAACGTTTCTTATTTAATTTGACATACCAGTTGGTTAACATATCAATATATTTAACAAGACGAGGAACCACAGTATATAAACGATAAGCTAAAGTAAAAGTGAAATTTGGATTTAAAAATCTTTTTTTTTAAATAACAAAACCGATTGTTATTACAACTCTAGTTTTATTTTTGCGTAACTCTATAGACAAAGATTTGTTTCCTGTCGAATACAATTTACGTTCTATATATGGATAATAAACGAGCAGAAGTATAATAACTCAAAAAGGTAATTGATTCATTGACTCGATGTCAAGTTAGTGTTTGAAATTATCAAATACTGAAATACATAGACTGTTGCATCGGCTAAGAAAAGAAAAATATTTTTAGAAAAGCATTTTGAAAGTTGATCACAAATAGCAAACGGATACTATATCTCTAAAACAAACTTCTCCTATTTCTGATCAGCTTCGAATATATTTTATGCAGTTTTATGCTAAAAATTATGTGATATGAAAGATCCAAATAGAAAATATTAAACATGATATATGACTGACTTTGAAATAATAATGAAATATTCCACCTAAGAATGTTGGAAAACATTTACAATTGAAAGTTACAAAACAATATTTTAGTTTATTTTTTTAATACTCGACAGTACAAATGATTAGTTAATGACTTTATTTCTATTCAAATGAGGTATTGGATTTCTTGTTTGAATGGCTGAACTGCTGCTGGCCTTTAATATTATTAAGGAAATAATAGATGGAACTTGATTTTTACCTTCCATTTCTTTTCTAACGAAATCAAGTAACGTTTGAGTATAAGATACAATCCATGTATCCATAACATTTGAGTTGGATGACATTGAAGAGTATAATCGTTTTTCATCATAAATGAAATTAACTTTTTTATTAACTTTTAATTGATCACACGATTGAATAAGAAGACGTAATGCATTATACCAAGGTAAAAATACATCTTTAAGAATATCTCGAACACCTTCTTTTTTAAATTTAAGTGATTCTCCACGTACAACAGGCGATGTTATTAAGTAAAGCCTTTAAACAGATAAAAATAAAATCGTAATATTTCTCTAGTTTAAAACAAAATCAAACCTCAATGCATCAGCTCCAAATTCATCAAAGATTTCCATTGGATCGGGATAATTTTTCTTTCTTTTGGACATTTTTTCACCATCACTTGCCAAAACAATTCCATTAACAATTAAATTTTTAAATGGTGGTTGATCAAATAAAGCCGTTGAAATAACTAATAAAGTGTAAAACCATCCACGTGTTTGATCAATACCTTCAGCAATAAAATCAGCTGGAAATGTATCTGGAAATGTTCGACGTCCATCAAATGGATAGTGAACTTGTGCATAAGGCATTGAACCAGATTCAAACCAACAATCGAATACTTCAGGTATTCGACGTAATAAACCTTTACCTAATCGTGATGGTATTGTTATTTGATCCACACTAAAAGAAAACAATGACTAATTAAATAAATCGAACGCAAATAATTTCATTTTACAATTCACGATGTAGATCATCAACAACAACCCCTGATAATTGTTTTAATTCTTCAATTGAACCAACACAAACAACTTCATGTCCATCATCACTGATCCATAAAGGCATGGGATTTCCCCAATAACGATTTCTTGAAATAGCCCAATCTCGTGCATCACGAAGCCAATTAGCAAAACGTTTTTCTTTAACAAAATCAGGTACCCTAATAAGTAGATATAAAAGAAATTTAATTTTGACGTTTTGTTTTCTTCGTTTTCTCACCAATATGTTTTACTATTATTAGTCAATAATCGATCAATCATTCCTTCAACACGAACAAACCATGATGGTACAGCACGATAAATTAATGGTGTATCACTTCGCCAACAGAATGGATACGAATGTTTTACTACTGCTTGATGAACAAGTCGTTTAGCTTCTTTTAAATATTTGATGATAGGTTTATCAGCATCTTTTACATTTTGTCCTTGAAAATCAGTAACTTCAGCAGTAAATCGACATTGTGCATCAATTGGGCAAATAACAGATGTTGCATCTTTATTTATAACACCATGTGCAAGACAAACCCGATAATCATCTTCTCCAAAATATGGAGCTTGATGAACAACACCTGTACCACTATCTTCTGTTACATAATCATCGCATAAAATACGAAATGCTGTTTTTATCTATTTTTATTGAAAATAAAAACAATATGTTATTAGGAGCTAAAGCAAATCTTACATTGGCAAAATAAGGAAATAATGGTGTGTAATGCATTTCTTTCAAATGAGATCCTTTGAAACTGTAAGAAATTAATTTATATTAAAAAACCAGAAAATAAATGAAGATTTTCTTTTCACTTACCTTTCTAATATTTGATAAGAATCAGGTTTTTTATAAAGTTCAGCTAATCGTTTTTCCATTAAAATAAAAACTTCATTCTTGGTTTTATCTAAATAATGAAAAAGAAAAGAAAAAGAAATATAATTTTTATCTCGTAGTTTTTCACATAAACAAACCCAGAATTTTGACATAGACTGAATTTGGATTAACACAAAGTGCAAGATTTGATGGTAATGTCCATGGAGTTGTTGTCCAAGCAACAAGCTTAACTGTTGGATCATCTGTCAGTGGAAATGATACCCAAACAGCTGGATCATCTATGTCTTTATAATTTTGACCAGCTTCAAAATTCGACAATGGAGTGCAACAACCCATTGAGTAAGGCATTACCTTAATAAAAATATTTTCATTTGTCATGATTCAAATATTTATTTTGTACATACTTTAAAACCTCGATAAACAAAGCCTTTTTCGTATAATTGTTTGAAAATGAACCAAACTGATTCCATAAACCATGGATACATTGTTTTATAATCTCGTCGAAAATCAATCCATCGACCCATACGATCGACAACTTCCTTTTTTATTATTATCAATTATATTTATATGAAGTTTTTCGTTTTTCAAAGAAGCGAGTGAATAACAATACATACTTCCCATTCTTGAGCATATCGCATAACAATTTTTCGACAATGATTATTATAAGTAGCAATACCCATTTTAGCTACATCTTCAGGACCTTTAATATCAAGTGTTTTATCGATTTCATATTCCTTATTGATAAAAAAAACCAAAGACAAGACTAATTTCAAAGCAACGAGAAAAAAAGAAAAAAATCAATCATACCACTGGTAGACCATGACAATCTAACAACAATGAAAAACAACTCTGTTATATGAAAGTAAGAAGTCGGAAATGCATCTTACCCCAACCAAATCTTCGTTCAACATGATATCCTGTTTGATATGCCCATCGAGTAACTGTATCTTTGATTGTTCCAGCTAAAATATGACCATAATGAGGAAGACCAGTAGCGAAGGGTGGACCATCATAAAATGTATATCTAAAATAATGATTTCATTTAATACTTGTTTTCTTTTAAAGTATTTTCTCTTTAGTATTTACTTTGGTCGATCTTTGGATAATTTATTACTTGTTTCGAATGCATTTATCTGCTTCCAATAAGCTAAAATATTCTTTTCATTGCTTCCAAATTGAAGGGTTTCGCCAGCAATAGAAAATTCTAGTATAGTTGACGGCGTTGTAGTTGTTTCTGTATTCGTGGCCATCTATTAAATTAAAGAAAAATAATTTGTCTGACCGTGTTGTGAAAAATCTATTTTTTAAATGGAAATTTAAGGAGTGATGTATTGTTTAGAAATCCTCCTCAACGTTCTAACAAAGCTGATGCAATTTATTGACCATTCCGAACCTTAGGTACGTCCTCTGTATGACGAAATCAATTGGAACTTACTGCCATCTAGTCAGTAATAATTAAATTTCTTGTCCGGAAGTAATTTTTTCGGTTCATTTCAAAACATATCGAAGGTTTTAGTACGAAATGTTCAATTTTATCTGTTTTCATTTACAGAAGTTTATCAAATTGCGAAAATTTCAGAAAATTTGATTCACTCAAACGAATCTTTCGACGCTTGCATTTTTGTAATGATGAAAGATGACATCATTTAATGACGTCACAGTAAAATTGAATGAATTTTGATATCTACCCATTTTCGCGCTAGCGATGATCAGCAAGTATCATACATCTGCATTTTGTTTTTATTTGCTCATCAAATAGATTTTGTACGAAATTAAATAATATACATTACTTTGTAACGAAGAAAACTTCAACGAAATCTATGCGTTTTTTTTCTTTTTGATAATATCAAAAACATATGAATCAATTTGTCGATGATCCTTGAAAAATCCATGTCGAAGCATTTTTTTGTAATCATGAATGACCAGAGAATTTCATAGTGGACAGGTTGTTTTCCTATATCTGATTGACATACATTAAATATATATTTAAATGATGAGCTATTTTATTCGTGACATCCAGCTTTTTAATGCAATAGTTTTAGACGCTTACAAAAAAGGAAGATAACGATAACATATAAAGAACGGAAATCAAATAAACTGGAAAAGCCTGATGAGGAATCCATGTGTGTTTTATTGTTTTTCCTTTCTTGTATATTCTGCCACTAACGTACATCTCTGAAAACAGTGACACCAAACCAGGAAAAGATGTCAACCCTCTGCATTTTTTTACTATAATCCAACAGTGATGGAATGTTTTGAATCTATGTTAGACTTATAGGGTTCCTCCAGCCAAAATTCTACGATCAAACTTTTATTGAACTGTCAAGCAAATATATCTTTCAATTCGAGTAAATTACCAATAAAACGGATAAAAAATATATGACCAAAAGCTATAAAATTCGGTTTTCTTTGTTCGTTCTTGGTTCACAAACTATCACAAGTATAGATTTGTCCCGAGATTGTCAACATTGAGACTCGAACAGCTTTTATGTCGTCGGTAGTGATATTTTTTCTCCAGTCTAAAATGCACGAAAAGTTTTATTCCATACAGTCAAATTCGATGCGAAAAAAGTCGAACTTCAAGACAGCTCGATAAAACCGTACACAACTCAACACAATTTGTCGCGAAGTGAAAATCGTTTTTGTAGTCTCTTCGAGAAAAACAATTTCAATGGAAAACTAATCAATGTCGCAGGTGCCCATGTTGGTGACGTTCGGTCAAAAAATGAAGCTCGTTTAAAAGAAACTGAATTTCCGAGAAAACAATCTTGGGATTCTTACAGTTGCTGACACCGTTCATGTAGTCGTTAAATTTCCATGAATAGAGTAATTTTTACGCATATTAAAAACAAAAATGTCTTCAGATTCAATTCAGAAGAGGTTATTCAACACTTCTGCCACCGAAGCGTTCACACTTCCAATGACTATTTCAAAACAAAGCTGTCTAAAAAAACTCCAGAGATCTTTTAAGTTGACCGTACTAAGACCGTTGTTAAATTTTCGCGAAGCAAAAAGTTTTTGATATTTCTATAGAATTTGTTTTGGTGAAAACAATTGCTTGAATCCAGATTTTTGCGAAGAAGCTATTAGGCTCTGCATATCGTGCAGCAAACTATATCTTTCAGTCTGGATAATAGCACGATTTACGATTCCTGAGGAAATCAACTCCCACTTGGGACACCTATGCACTAGAGATGTGCAGGGTAAGCTTTTCTCTTACCCATAGGCGGCGGAGCCCTTAGGCTAGGAGGAACTCAAGTCCCTCCTAAAAAGTAATTGGAGGGGCTCAGATATTAAAAAAATATAGATTTCATTGTGATTCTGTGTTTGATAAATGATCAAAGTCCTTATGATATGCATCAACGGAAACATTTTTATGTTATCAATAACGTTGTAATGCATTAGGCTTATATTTTCAACAGTCTGTGTTCCCATTATTATGTAAATGAGAACAATTTATCATAGCAGCTACGAACGGCACGAAAAAAAGATGATAACATTAATGTTGAAAGTACTGTTGAATTGTTAAATGATGATATTAATATTGCACGTTTTAAATGCGAGTTACATTTATTACCTGACTTTTTTTTCAACTAATTATTTTAAACTTAGAAACAAATTTGGGCTTAAAAACAATTTCAAAAATTCAGACTCTTTACAATTTACTCTATGTACAATCTATTAGAAAATGTATATTTCATGAATATTGTAAGTTATTGCGTATATTTAACAGTTCCCGTTATAAGGGCTACTGCTGAAGGATGCTTCAGTGTAATGAATAAAATAAAGATATATCTACGATCAACAAGGACACAACAATGCGTCAAGAATGTCCTCATTCCTCATATTCATAAAGAAAAGATAAATCAGTCAGACTTGAACAGCCTTTTCTACTCTGATTTTTTGCAATACGATCAGAGTAGAAAAGCCTTTTTTCGACATGAACAATATTTTTTCTACTTACGACGGTTTTATTTGCTTTAGTCAAGATTTAACATTTGTTATGCTTATGTTGATAATGAAATAAAAATTTTGATGGTGTCGTAGAATCTTCAATTATTCTGCAGGCATGTAAATGCGTCACTGCAGAAAAGTTTTTGAATGAAAGTTGTGACAACGAAACTTAAAAGTCTGTTTTCTCTCCTAATGTGGATTTTCTATAGTTGTTTAAAAAAATCTTTGAGCCCCTCCTAAATTGGAAACGTTCCGCCGCCTATGCTCTTACCCTGTACCCTGATATAGGAATTTTTGTTTACCCTTGTCCTACCCTCCCCTGTAAAATCTTTAGATTTGTTTACCTTACTCTACTCTGTAAATTTTACAGTATAATACCTTCATGGCTTGCTATTCTTATTTTTCCTCGCCCGGTAGACCCTACCAGCCATCCCTGTACCACAAGAAGTTATTACTTTACAGTCTATTCATGTTATTCCAGTACAGTAATTGAAAAAAGAAATACTAAAGTACCATGAATTATTCTTTTATTTCATTACAAATTATCTACAAAACATTACAATGAAATCCTTTTAAAATTTCTTATAAACAAAATATTGTCCACAATATCGTCGCTTAAGTTTTGGCGTCGCTTTTCGAGCATTCTTCCGATTGCACTGAATATTCTTTCACTTATGCATGAACTAGCTGGCATACCCAGTAATGATTTTGCTGAACACTTAGTTTGGGATAACTTATGCTACATTTCTTCCACGAGTGTAATACAGATTATTCGTTATTAATGTGTTTTTGTGATTGAATTACAGTTGGTGTGTTCATTCTACACATGAATAATGTTTGGGATATGTCGCTTGAAGTTAGTCACTTTCTTAACGACTGAGCTAAAAACACGTCTATTTTAATTTTCATGATTTCTTTCTTTTTCTGATTTAACTTTAATTTATTGAATTTTTATTGCTACCATATTGTACTTCACTCCATCAAATGCATACCCTGACCCTACCCTACCATGCAGGGTAGGGTAACCCTGCACATCTCTACTATGCACAAGTGTACAAGACATTTGAACACAATATATTATCGTAAGATTTCAAGTCAAAAATTTGCTGAGACTGGGCAGTAGTTGACAAAAATTAAATGAGGCTCGAGCCTCACGAGTCTCATGGGGTCAGCTGCCACTACTATAATCAGATCCATAGAATTACTAGGCCATCCATGGCTATTGAAATATATTACAGCTCAGGTTTCACAAAAGATTTAACTCTGCTGTAGGGACGTTTTAATCCAAACGATGAAACAACGAACGCAACACTGTGTTTGCTTCGTAAACAGATTCAATTAGAAAAGGACGTCGCATTGCTTCTTCAATACTATCAACATGTTGAACCATAACATCCCAGGTCCATGTTTACGGAGTCCATATACGGTCGTGCTTGTTCGATCTGGATCGTATTGTCGAACTTTGTGGCCGATTAAGGCAGTCATATGATAAACTATTACCCGATACCAATTTTGGCCTAGTCTTTCAATCAATTTTCTCATCAGAAGTGCCATTGCTGTGACAGCTATATCAATTCGACGAAGACAATATGTTAAAAACTTATATTTTATTTCTTAAAACTTAAGTTAAAGCTTCTTTTCTGTACAAAATAAGAAACCTATAATTCGAATAAAAAAACTTATACAAATAATACTCTCAACGCAGAACTCAACCACGTACTAGTTGCGAATACACTACACATACATTAAGCAACATTTTCGACATGCTTTGCAACATTTTTTTCTATAATATTTAAACTCTATGACATACCTATTTCCATATTGAATTAAAATGATGACTCAACTATGCGTTTTGAATTCAGAAATGACGGGAAAATGTCAAACATAAATTTATTTTCAGCTTTGCTTTTGTTTTTACTTTAAAATGAGTAAAGTTCAACAATACGAATGGTAGGTGAAAGGACCATGCGTCTGTCTATTGGTGACACGAGGACAATATATGAGCGACGCGAATATATATCTATCATTTCTAGAAGGATAGAGACGTGAAAACAAGACTCTCTTGTTCAGAGAAGGACAAGATTAAACTAATGTTAGCACATACCTTTCTCTCTCGATGGAGAGAGAGTGGATTGTGTCTCTCTGTTAGCGAAAAAGCAGAACTCGTGTCTTTTTTTCGGTGAGCGGTGTGTGGAAGCGTCAGTGATATATCTGAGTGTTTGTTTTTAATATGAAACTTAAAACATTCATAGAATTGTCTAGTAGCTTTTCATTTTCGAAGGCCCGTTTATATTCGGATTCAAAATAGGCAACTGCTCAGACCAAAGTGTTGATAAAGCTTTGGTTTTGTTTCAATATTTCAGGCGAACATTTGGAAGTTATGCTAATATATGATATTGGTACCGGTTTCTTATCTTATTTGTTTTTGTCTTGCCGATAGTTCTCATGAACACTGTCTTTTACTGACTTAATCAAGATTCAGATAAAGAGATATTTCGATTGAGGAATTTGTTATTAAATGACATTATGTATATTAGGTGTACATCAATCACTTTTTAACATTTAAAAATAGTTCCGATTTCTACTCTTTGAATTTCTTGTCTAGTATTTCTGTGAAACATCAAGTTCAAATGAATTCGAGTTTTTCTGCTGAAACATCAAAGACGCTGTGTTTTTGAATCATAGTCTGAAAATTTATACTTATTGATATCCGTATCAATACAGTAATAAACGTGAATTATATGCTTCTATGAAAAAGAAAACACATAAATGACAAGTTTTTTGCATTGCAGTGCGTGAAAAAAATGAACTAAGAGCAAGATCTACAACGTTTACACAAAATAGACCTACCAAGAACTATGTTGGAACACAGTTTGTAGTCGAGTTCGGAAAATTAGGCAAACGAGGTTTAGTACAGAAATAAAGAAGAATAACTGAACTTGTTTATACCAGTAATGCATTTTGATAGCACATATAATAAGCATTATATTGATATCAATATAGCAGTCCGATGTTGTTTCAAACTAACAGATCGCAAAAGAAATACGTTCCTAGACTTTACCTGTATTAGGATCAAATAGTTGTTTAAACAAGATTATAGATAAATTAGCTATTCCTGTTTTCTACGAAATCAAAATACGCTCTACATGATAAATGTTTTACATATTATCAAACCATTTTCTCAATATAGTTCACAACTAATATTCTTCTAACTGAATAAAAAATGAATGAAACTGTCAATGTTATTAAATGTTATCGTGAGTAATAACAACATGTCTTTTTATATTGTTGAACAGTTTAAAGAATATCGTCAAGTACAGAAATGAAATATAAAAATGAGAAAATAGAAAATATTCATCATTTTTTTTATATCACCAAAAACTTCTCTTTCTAATTGTTTGATTTTATCGGTTTTCACCAGAATAAAAAAAGATGAGAAGAACAAATTGACTGAAGACAAATACATACAGTAGAAAAATTCAAAACAAAAAGAACCGATTATTTAATATCCTCTTTGAATACAATAATTGATGATTGTTCATCTTCGACTAGATTCAATGGTGATTGGATAAAATAATTTGAAGATTCACATGAAAATGACGATGATGATACTTGTTGTGTTTTAAAGATAATTTTATCACTATCTGATGGTGTCACAGAACCAATTGGTCGAGAGACTAAAGGTATCACAACGTGATTTGTGACTGGACTAAAATAGAAATGAATCGTTATTTCTATTTATCGAAGTTAATAGATGTAACTGACCAGAGTTTACTTAATGGAATGATAGATTTACCAAAATTAAGTTTAGAAGTTGATGGAGATACAACAACAAGAACATCTTTATTTTTCTTCATTTTCTTTTTATGACTTGATTTTGTTACTCGTTGTTTTTTCATTTTTGGTTTCCAATCATCTTCATCATCATCATCGAATTCGTCAAAATATTTTTCAGTTTCGTTTGCTAGAGAATTATGAATTTGATTCGAACTAATCAGTGTCATAGAACTTGACGTTGAATCTAAAAGAAAAATATTTCAAAGTAGAAATGAATATTAACTGGTTAAATACTAGCTATGAAATAGGGACAATATTCCAGTGCTTTGTTCTATTTTGATATAATAAATTTTTCTTATTCATTGAGTAAAACTTAGGCCGTTCTATTTCAGATTTATATTTAATAATATTTTCAATATACCCTTTTCGTGTAAAATGTACTTATTTTCTGTATTTATTTTCGAACAGATAGATTATTCTCTTTCTATACACTTTATATTTATAAGGTTGATCAATAAATATAAAAAAAGTCACCAAAAACAGTCTGGTTAATTTAGATTATAGAATTGTTTCAATAGACTTCTTTTCAATATTCATCGAAGTAATTCTATTGTTCATTAATGATATTTAATCGAGCACTTTCGTTGTAGGTTAGCAATTATTTATTAGTCAAAAAATAAAGAAAATAATAGTTTAATAACTAGAGAGAAACAGATTTTTATATAGAAATATAAACGAAGGATTTCTCTTATTCTAATCTACTGATTATCTTTTCAATACTTTTTTGAATTGTAGTAAAATTTACTAAAGAACATAAGCCATTCATTATAGAAAGATTTTAATAAATGAAAGCAAACTGAAAAAACTCATTCTATAATGCAAATGTTGACCCATTGTATATATATATATCATTTTCTTATTTTCTAGCTCGTTCAGTAATCATATCTTTGAGCAAGATGTTTCCACTGATGAATTGGAGTAAACAGTATATTATTTTGTAGTTAATTGCATTGTCTTCACATAGAAATGTCAAACTTATTTAACGTTAATAGCAAACGATAATGATGAATAGAAACGAAAAGACTCTATTATGATTTATATTTGAATAAAATTATAAACTAAATCTGAATTGTACACTACTAATCTAATTGTTTTATTCTTACATGATCACTAAGCTAACATCCATGAATATTTTACCTGTACAAGAACTTCCATCTTCTGATATAGAATTATTCTCTATATCTTTATCAAAGTGATTTCTATCTGATCCATTTTTATCTGAAGCTGTTATTATCATAATTTGATCGACAATTCGACGTTTTGCTCGTCGTGATGATTGTCGACCAGCACCTACAGAAAGAAAATCAACATTTTTATTGAATAAGACTATTTTTTTGTAAAAGGCAAATAATTGATTTTTTTTCTTTTCACTTTTTCTCACCGAGACATTTAGCTAAATGATAAGAAAATTTCGTAGCTATTAAATTTGATTGACCACAATTGGGACAAATACAAGTTTGTTTTTCAATTGAAATGTTTTTATTTGCATAATTATTTATTTGAAATTGTTCTTGAGGAATTCCTTTAATCGATGAATGAATCTCATAAACTAAATCAAGTATCATATCGTCAATTTCACTATCAATCAATGACTGAAGAATGAAAGATAACTCGTCCATTAAAAAAATTAAATAATAAATCTGTAATAAGAGAGATTATCTGTATACTTGCTCGAACTGTATCTCATAAGAAATCATTCTTTAAAATTTCAATATCATTAATTAAGCTTTATAAGAGTTGGTTTTTTTTTGCTGTATCGAATAACAAAATAGAGACAGACAAATACACAGATGACGATGATAAAGACTAAATAAACAAATACATCAAGATATATCGAAAAATGTACAAAGCAAAAGAAACAATGCGAACAAAGAAGAAGAAAAAACAATGTACAAATTGTTTCTGTTTCATGGATAACTTGTATTTTTATTTTTATTGATACGGTTGAATTGTATAAACATAATTTGGATTTTCACCCGGTTGATCATTTCGAATACAAGTTACAACACGAACCTAAAATAAGAAAAAATTCATGATACAGATTTCGCTAAAATAAATAAAACTATTAATATAATCTTACTGAATGTCCATAAGGTTCAAGTCCATTTGGATTAGCAGCTGTAACATTTGATTTTGATGTCAACGTTTGACCAGACAAAGTTGACGTAGCTGTTGCTGCTTGTGGTTGAACTTGTACAGTTGTAGCAACTTGTGCTTGAGCCATTGATCCAACTGTTTGATTAGATTGAACTTGTGCAACTTGCATACGTAAATCATCTGTTAACTCGCCACCCATTGTTATTGTTCGATCATATTTTGATGCATCACGGACTTTCGTTAAGAACGTTCTAAGTGGTTCAACATAGGAATCGAAACCGAGTGTTAACATTGCTAATAAAATATCTTCGCCATTAATTGTTTTTCGTTTTTCTTGAAGACA
The DNA here is from genome assembly GCA_900239745.1 of Rotaria magnacalcarata. NCBI lineage: Eukaryota > Metazoa > Rotifera > Eurotatoria > Philodinida > Philodinidae > Rotaria > Rotaria magnacalcarata. The sequence goes on along the minus strand of OENM01001490.1, from coordinate 5,253 downwards.
CCGATCGGATGCTTCACTTGTAATGAATGATATAAATTCCGAAACACATCTATATTATTATTAAAATCGAATAAATAGAAAAACCAATTAAATGTAAATGACACACTTACTCTTGAATAGTTTCTTTTGCATCTTTAGCAATTTTTCCTTTTTCAGGAACACCTTTCTTCATTATTTTTGCAACATTTGCAATTGGTAAAAATCGATCTTGTTCACGCAATGGACCTGTATATCTGGGTAAACCTTCATGGCCATCATCATATGATGAATCCATTAGATGTTGTTGTTGTGATGGTCGACCACGTCCGCGATACGTTGACTGCTGGTGATGACGACGATGATCATCGTCATCTTCTTCGTCTTCTTCATCAACTTCGTCATCGTCTGAATAGGGTGCATCTTCTTTTGTTGGATGATAGGTATGATCAATGTTACCGCCTGGTGATAATCGATGCATTGCATTTTGATGATGTGATGGAGGCGGTGGGCGAGTACCTTGAGTACGACGACGATGGATTGGACCATCATTTGAATTGCCTGAATCATTATCTGAATCCATCACTAGCTTAGTCGAAGAACGATTCGAGGGAGAAATCGACCACTGGTCACGCAAAGTTTATGTTGAGAATGAATGGAGAAACTAATCAACAAATAAAGGCACAGCTAGTTATGGAACGTACATCTTGGATTTTGTCCTTACTCAACCAATAATAGACCTCTAGCAAAACCTCCTTTATTTTAATAAATATAGGTTTGAATAAATAGTTGCAAATAATAGTAAAACAAAACTGAAAATAGATTTCAAAACGATATTTTCATAAATTTGCTTGAATATAGATGTCGCTTGTTAAGTTACAATAGAGTCGAGCGACAGACATTTACTCTGTTTTATTATTTCTGTTAAAAATGGTGTATTCATATATTCGTTCGTGCATTCGGGCAGAGATATTGCGTAGTTTGTAGTGACACAAGCAGATGGGAAAAGGGTGTTGGTGTGAGTTTCGGTGAAAGTGTTACTTTGAAACTTCAATTAATCTATACCCACACACCACTCCTATTAAATGCAACGTTAGATCAAAGAAAGTTTTTTGTCTGAGAATCGAGGATTGAGATATAGATAAGTACGATACAAACAGGTATGTGCTCTAGTGCGTCGTTAGTAAAAGTTACAGACGCGTATTTATAATCAAGAAATCCTATTTTCTATAGCTGCACGATCCATCAGGATTCAAATAATTCGAGATTGCCGATGCTGTATCAGCATTTTTCTGCAGTTGAAATCGTATATCATAGTAGGTAGTAGATTGTTATGAAGTAACCGCACAATTACCCACCTCTATTTCAACGTTTTGTTTTTGTCTTTGACAAGTACCTCGGTCTGCTCCTACTTATTAAAACATGAAGGTTTGCTTTCAATGAAGCATAAATAAGTTTGTATTTCTTTCTTAATCAACGTATTTAATTTATATCTATAGTGATTTTATAGGATTATGTCGCGATACAGAGGGCTTTTGTATAGAAAAAAAAATTCTTTTCAATTCGGTCGAAATTTATGTCAGTGGTTCATCAATGTAATACAAGTTTAAAGATGATAGAACATCACATATACGTATATACTTATAAGCTAAAAGCTAGAGAAACAAATACACCGGTTCAAGAAACTTTGAGTTTTACAATTTTTTGTTATGTAGAATTTGAAACTTGTTACAACTTCGTAATGATGCACTTTAAATATAATACTGAAGAACTCTATATGTACATGGAAAATTAGGATAATGAACATATTGATACCAATAATAATATATTTGTTCAATATTAATACAACGTCGTCTTTTTATGTATTGACGAGTTTTTCTCTTACAGCTTGATCAATTTTTGCGAATTCATGTTTTGCTTTACATTTTTGTAGTTCATCTATTGATGTATGTCCACGAACTCGTATTACTTGAATATAATTCTTATTATTTTGTTTTTGAAATTTGTTCATGCTGTCACAAATTTTATGATATGTAATAGCATCTTTCTGTGCAGGACATTTAACAAGTTGTTCTACTTTAGAGTTATCGGTATAGATAATCAGTTTATTGTATTGTTCGCCTAATGCATATTGAATAGCAAGACGTGCAGCATGAACTTCTGCATCTGTACTACCGTGTTTTGGATCATGAGGAGAAATGAAACGAATACTGCACTTTCTATTAGAAGCTCGAAAACCATAATGACCCATTTTCATACAATGAGAGCAACTGCCATCACAGTAACAAATTAATGTTCGTTCTTCAATGGACAGAGAAACTGGACTGATAGATTTATTCGTTTCAACAGTGTGCACTCTGCATATATTCATAGTAGTAATACAAATGTGATCAGATTTTGGATTCGAAAATAGACTAATGTTTCGAGAAGTCTTCGTTTCCGCAGTAACGATATGATGAAAAATAGGTAGGGGTGTCATTTTCCTGTTAATTTAAAATAAATATAAATTATTATAAGTTATATTTATTTTAAATATAAATTATCAACAATTTTATTTATCCGTTATTAAATAGAAAATAAATGAAAAATGACTTTTTTTATGTGTTGGATACTGTACATATGAAGTCTTAAGAAAAATAGTCAATGTTCACATTGCTGAATACTTCTAACTTCGAAAAATGAAACAAAGTTACTCTCTCATCAGACACCATTGAATGCATGAGTATTTTATATACCAATATGTTTAAAAGTAAGCTTAATGATCAAAAAAAGGTTATTTAATTTGCTTGAAGTTTTACAAAAAACCATAATTATTTAGTTTAATTTATATTTAGTAAATTTCAGAAATTAAATAATTTATATTTAAAATAAATTAAATTTTTTATTATTTATGTTTAAAATAAATATAACTGACAATAATTTATATTTATTTTTAAATATAAATTATGGAAAAAATTATTTATATTTAAAATAAATATAAATAACAAAAAATTTAATTTATGCATAAATTAAATACAAAGTAAATATAAATAGACACCCCTAAAAATAGGTTCAGAATTGTTTTGGCTAACATTAGACAACTTCCTTGTCGACTTTTGAGATGTTGATAAACACTGACGATTTTGACGAATTCTTCGATGATGTTTTGGTCTGCAAATACCATACATAATAAAAACAACAATCAACTCAGCTATGACTATGAACATGAATAAAATTGTAAACACCTTATCGATTATTAAGTTACATCCATTTTCGCAAAAACCAGCTGGTATTTCAATTAGACTGCTATCCATCAGTGTCAATAGACAATACCAATGAAATGAAATAAAGGTATTCAGAGATTGTTTTTTTTTCTTTTTCTCTTCAAAATACAAAGAAAAAAAGTATTGTCAATAGATTGAAAGCATACACATGTCAATTTTTTCGTCAAGAAAAAAAGGTCACTGACATACATTAACCTGTGTTTTATGTAACTTATATTTCATATATCATTAGAATTTCATCGTAAAACAGTCAGATTTTAAGTGAAGTACAACTAAAAATATTTGCAGTTTTCAAAAAGGTTTGTATATCTATGTTGAATAGTTTTATCAATAGCGTAACTTGTGATTATGAATAGCTAGCTAGCCAAGCACCGAAGTCCAGTATACTACTCTCGGATGTTTGATATCAACCAGCAGAATATTACAAGAAAAAATGGTACTAGCAAAAATGAAGAATAGTTTTTCTTTTTGACTTATTCACCTAGGTTTAAAAATATGATGTCGTAGACGAAAGAAAACCATTTTCAAACAATCTTAAATGACACAAATAAGATGATAATAAGAGGATCGTAAAATTTATCGCATTCTTGCCGAATAGCCGCAGTATTTTCATCATGAACGGCGAGACACAATTGTATTGCTCATTACATTTGCACGACAACATACAAAGTGGAATTTTTCAACCTGGACATCTGTTAATAGCGCATTTGTTAGAAGATTTAAAAAATAATGCTACATAATTGAAGTTATAAGTATTCTTCAAGATATTCAAAACTAGATGAAATAGTTTAAATTTAGATATCAGTGATTATTATTTTCGCTTTATTTTTAGATAATTGTTAAATAATCTCTAGTGTTAAATATCCTTTGAACATTCCAAAATGAAAGAAACTAAGACATTATGTATTTTGATTTATGATTTGAAGTATTGATGGTTTTTGTACAGAGTATGAATATAATATCCATAGATCAAATGCTACACCCTGAATTCTCAATCCGAATCTTTACTCACCATATTCAACATTTTACATTCAGGTTTTTTTGAAGAAATTGCTGAAAGATCTGAATTCGTGGCTTTATAGATTTGATAATGAAATTTTTAAGAAAATGATTCGTTTCTTTTTTTGAAATAGCTTTTATTTAAGGAGTAAGTAAAATTCACGCCAGACATCATTTGTCTTCAATTATCTATTTAGTTAGATAGTTGATCGGTAAAGATGGTTCCCGTACTTGCAGTTCGATAGATTTCTTGTATTTTCAAAAGTCTGACAATTTACAGATTACACAAAAGACTGGTGTGATGAAAAGTTTTGAACAAGTTCAGATGAAAAATGACTGATACGCATCCGAAACTATACTCTTCCAGATAATCTAGAAAATAAGAATTCCTTTTATATATAATTACATATATAAGCGTATGCCCGTGTTAAAAAAGAAGGGCATCAAAGTTTATCTTTTCTTGACAATGTCTTGCTATAGTGCTTTTTATTTCTCTTGTTTTACAATATAATAATATTCAATCAAACCTAGTATTTTTTTTGCTAGTAGCAATATTTCGTTTTGTTTCGTATTGAAATATTCATCTCCGACAATCAGTGATATAATGAAAACAAAAGATTAATGACTGACCGAACCGACAAACACGACTTTGCTAAACCAGCTTTTGATAAACTAAGTAGTAAAATATATCCAAGTGATAAATTTTGTTTAGATTATATAAGATTTCACTGACAGATAGAAAGATAATTTCAGTCACGTTTTTGCAACATACAAGTACAAAAAAATGAACACAATTATCGTTTTTTCTAATGCCAACCATCATTTTTTGAATAACGTTTGATCTTTTCAAACTATCGAGTTCGACCTTTCACCATTAGATGAATATTTTTCGTTAGTTTTCATAGAGATCTAACCTCAAATATAGTCTGAAAAGTCCTCCATTCACGTCAAAATCTCAACAATTTAAAGAATTGTCGTATTCAAGACAATGACAGAATGAACTGAAAATTTTATT
>OENM01001489.1:20986-33358 GCA_900239745.1 Rotaria magnacalcarata | reverse complement strand
ACATAAACATTAAGGAACGGTTAAGTCATTATAGAAAAGGATATTCTTTTAATACTATCAATACGTAATCCGGTCAAGTATGACAAGAAACAGTTATCTAAATTCAGGAGTCGTGTCAATCAATGAAACGATCGAAATGACTCAAGTTATTCTTCTTATGGCTCATACTTTCCTTCCTCGGAACATAGATATAAATATAGAATGAAATAGAGAGAGAAAAGAGCGAGAGTATAAAAGAACGGTGATATAGTAGAAGAGAGATAGATAATTTTGGAGTAGTATCAAGAGACAGTGATATAGATAGTAAGGAAAAGAGTTAGTTAGTTAGAAATATTAAGTAGAAGTCACAATTCAGAATCGTGAAACGGCTACCATTCAACATTTATTATTATTGTGCGTGTCGTAATCATTTATCAATTTTATGTCAAATCGTTATGATCTGTGTGTGCTCATATTATTATTAAAATAAATATCATCAAAACCCGTAACGTTATATTTTGATTTATCAATTCACCCAGAACCAAAGAATAATAACCCACTAAATATTTCGTTAAATAATTATTTAAGCTTGATTTTCGACAAAAGATATAATTAAAATACGCTTAACAGACAGAGCGAACTATATGCTATATGTATGATTGATCACACAATTACTAGAGCGTAATATTCTTTTCATATAACTTTTTCGTTCATTTTTATCGAGTTTTCTTCTTATGCTTATCACTGTCACATAAGAGACAATTTTCTTTCTATAGAATAATCTTCCAGTATATGGAAAAAAACTCTTCTTGAGGAATTTCTAAAAAGAAATGATCAATTCAAAGAATTTTGCTTGATACTTTCGAAATTATTTCATATACTAGCTATACTTGAGAGAGAAAGAGTAGTCCTTTTCTAATAATACTATCACTTCAGCGCGATAGAGAGAGAGATATCTCCTTTTATTCTTATGTTTTCTTTTCTAGTTAATATTTCTGCTAATGCTAAATGGTCACAGAACGGAGTGACTATTACTGGAGGCCACGGGCAAGGGGATGCCACTAATCAACTCTCTGGCCCTCAAGGTCTCTTCGTTGATGATGATCAAACAGTGGTTATTGCTGACTACTATAATCATCGTATCATTCAATGGAAGAACGATGATACAACGAATGGACAAGTTGTTGCTGGTGGTAAAGGCGCAGGGAATGGATTACATCAATTGAACCGTCCAACTGATGTATTAATTGACAAAGAGACGGATAGTCTCATTATTTGTGATCGTGAGAATCGACGAGTTGTACGATGGTCTCGTCGTAGTGGTGCAACACAAGGAGAAATATTCGTCGACAAGATCGATTGTGCGAGATTAGCAATGGATGAGCAGAGATATCTCTACGTCTCTGACGTCGGAAAAAATGAAGTAAGGCGGTATCAATTGGGTGAGAAGAATGGCACTCTTGTAGCTGGTGGTAATGGTGAAGGTGCTGGTCTCAATCAACTCAACGGACCGAGATATCTCTTTGTCGATCGACAACAGAATGTCTACGTGTCAGACAGAGACAATCATCGTGTAATGAAATGGAATAAAGGTGCAAAAGAAGGCATCTTGGCTGCTGGGGGACAAGGCTACGGAGATGATCTGACACAATTGTATTATCCTCAAGGACTCTTCGTTGATACGTTGGGTGCACTCTATGTGGCAGACTCGGGGAATCATCGTGTAATGCGTTGGACTCAAGGAGACAAGAAACAAGGCACTGTAATTGTGGGTGGAAATGGCGCAGGAGCAGGAGCAAATCAGTTCAACGTCCCCGTTGGTTTGTCGTTCGATCGACATGGTAATCTCTATGTCGCCGATCATAATAATAATCGTGTTCAACGATTTTCTATCGAATAAGACTTGTGAATTGCTTTTTCTTCGTTCGTTTCTTTTTCTATACTTTGGAATAAATGAACAGAAAAAGGCAATTTTCTTTTACTCTTCCGCTTCAACGAAAAGAAGAACGCTAAATATAAAATTACATCACATGTTTCTTTTCTTCTTCTTTTATTTATTTGCTAAATGGAAAGAAATGAATTAAATTAAATAATTGTTTTTCACAAAATATTTACTATTTAAATGAAAATTAATTTGTTACTTTGAAAATATTTTATTTCTAAAATGAAAATTTGAATTATTTAAATGAAAAAATTAATTGTATTATTTTTACAAATTTTAGTAGTAAAATGAAAAACAATTATTAGTAAAATAATTATTATTAGTTAAATGAAAATAATTTATTAGTAAAATAATTATTATTAGTTAAATGAAAATAATTTATTAGTAAAATAATTATTATTAGTAGTAAAACAAAATAATAATTATCAGTAAAATAAAATTTGTATTATTTTGAAAATTATTTATTGGTAAAATGAAAAAATAAATTGAGTTATTTAAAATTATTTATTGGTAAAATGAAAAAAATAATTTGAGTTATTTAAAATTGTTTATTGGTAAAATGAAAAAATAAATTGAGTTATTTAAAATTATTTATTTCAAAAATTAAAAATTACAAAAAAATAAAAGAACTACATGAAAAATATATATTTGTAATTATTTTCGTTTTGATTGTTTGTTGAATGCAACTAAAACATAAAAATAGTCAGTTGAACTAGAAGAATAGAAATGAATAAGAAAGCAATTATATTTACTTGAGGGATGATGCAATTGAGATGAGCTATAACAAAATAAGAAAATATGAATTGATTGGAATGAAAAAAAATTTTTTTTTTGCTTACCAGTTAATAGTTGCTCGCGCGACCAAGAACTACCTTGGTGGTACCATAGAGAGCCGATGCTCTTCACGTGCAGACATAGAACTAACGTGTATAGAACATACAATAGAGAGAACTATATAGCGGCCTGTATATGCTATGAGTACCAAAGTAGCCTTGGCCAGTTTCACGCCGATGTATGAAAGGTCTTCTCCCCGGCAGGGCATATTAAATATACAATATAATACTTACTTTTTTTTATATTACTAAAATAGAACATAGAAAATAAAATTTTTATTAACTACGACGAAAATAATAAAAAACAATTGTTATCATATAAAATTAAAATAATTGGGGTAAAAGACTGAGACAATGAAAAACAAAATTTAAACTAAAACTATACTTACCCGTGAAATTGATAATTGTAAATATGAATACAAGCTAAAATAGTTAAAAGATAGAATATTCATATATAATATTATTCTATAAGAAGAAAAGGGAGAATGATACTTTAGGTTGAAAATTTTAACTATTTATAGTCATTTTTTGGTGAATCGAAATAGACAATTGATATTAGCTATCAATTGTAATTACTTTGGATGATTGATCAACGATGTGACTGTGTTACAATTAATTAGTAGTCATCATCGAGATAAATCAAATATGTTATACAGAAACACGTTGACGTATTCGCGACGAATTGATCGTTTGTGTTTCATCTGCGCCTGTGCAGAATGAAAGAACGATAAGTCTATTCATTTATTTTAGTATGTGTACTTGTTTACACTATGCAAGGTAAAATATTTCTTTTGTTTTATTTAAATGAAGAAATAAACTGACACGTTTTTTTCTTTATAGAAACCATGAATGCAAATCAGTGATCCAGATTATTTCTATTCAAAATACAATTTGAATTCAGGTATGAGATAAAATAAATTACAATTATTATCTTATTTTCAAATTTTTCAAATTTAGATGCTCGAAAAGAACAAATCTTTGATGATTTTAATGATACATCAACAAGTACTCGATCTATTTCATCAATCAGTTCAACAACATCAAATGGTTATCGAAATCCATCACAATGGCAATTTTTTTTATCGTTTTTAGTACTTTCTAACATCATTATATTATGGAACAATGAATTCATAAAAACAAAAAAGTCTTTCTTATAGTTAATTTTATTTTTTAGTTTGAATATTATTCTATCGTTTACATTCATAAAAAAAACGGTTATACATTTCAAAGTGTGAACAACCTACAATAGAATGATCTGAAGACGTAATTTTTTTTTGTTTCTATAGAATTTATTTTAATAGATAGATAATTGATTGATTGATTTTTTAATTTAGAATTCGTTAAATATACTGATGAAACCTTTATTAGGTTGATCTTATCGTTTAAATCTTAATGTTGTTCAACGATTTATGTTTGCATGTTTGTTCAAAATGTAAGTAGAATTATTTTGACACATGAATCAGTTAATCGGTCGTGATCATTTATATTTAATTATATTTTTCTACAATTTCAGATTATTATCGATTAGTCGTTCTTGATCTTCTTCAATCAAAATTATTAATATCAAATGAATATTGCAATGCTTTTACCACAATTACAAGTAGAAAAAAAATTTATGTTTAATCAAAAAATCTCTTTATTTATATGGTTGAAGAAAACGTTCGTGCGCCGTGTTATCGAGGGTGTGTGGGTTAGGGTCACGGCGCACGAACGTTTTCCTCAACCTAGTATTAGTGTTATGCAAATAAAATTGTTCCACTGGGTCAATGTACTTTTATTTAGTGCTCACAAAGCATATTATCGTCAATGTGTCGGGTATCTCCTAGTAAATACTCATAAGACTTGATGATTGTAATGTTTCTATAATTCTAGTTTTAGGTTGCAAGTTTTCTCCGTGTTTATACGTCCATGTTGCCTCTTTTTTTTCAACTGTGCCGCAGTTACGCGTAACTACGGCGCATTGGTCGTAGTGAAGATTTCTATAAGAAACTACGCTTACTGTGACGCAGCTCAACGCAACTGCATTCTAGTGATTGCATCCTAACGATCTGTTGTAGGTATAAATGACCAATTATAAATTATTCCTCCTTATTTGTAATTGACTACACTCGAACAATAAAACTTAGTCACAGAAAATCAGTATAAATAGCAGTGTTCGTCACCCTTTCGTTCATATATCATTCTACTATAAGCAGTAGAATGCAGTTTTATTTTTTTTATTTTTTCTAGATTTAAATCTTTTTAATTTTTCAATTTTTTGTAATTAAACTTTTCTTGTTTTTTATTAAATAATTCCAAATTTCTCTAATTAAACTTTTTTCCTTTATTTATTAAATATTTTTAGATGTTAATTTTTCAATTATTTTTTATAGTTTTAAGTTTTTTATGTAGTGTGCAAAGATTTTTTAAACACAATAAAATACAAATAAAATGAAAACCTAATCTAAACCCCTACGCAGAATAGAAGCCCACTCCTGGATTAGATTTCTGCGTTGAAAATCATGGTTTACATCATGAAAAATGAAAGGATAAACATTTCTCTATCAAATAACGCAAAAACCGGTATCAGGGCATGCTTTGTTACAAAATTATAGCTTGCGGAACAGAGACATCACCCATGGGCTTCTATTCTGTAGGGGGGCTTATTTCATCTCTCGTACCAATTGCGACGCCACTGTGACCCATAATTGCGAAAAACTTGGGTGCAGTGATGGCTCTCTAAGCACTGAGGTAAATGAACATGATTTTCAACAACTAACAATTTATGATATCCTATGGTTCGTCATTGAAATACGATACCAATGAGCACCTAAGTATAGTAGTCTATAACGATGTTCGATGTCTTTAAGGGTTCGGCATAGTTAACAATTCGATTATTTAATCTCTGGATATTTTTTTTTCATTGATAAATACATGCTGAAAGACAAAATCGAACTGATATATTAATTCACAATGCCTGTTAAATTTTTTATTATAGGAAGGATAGAATGCGCATTCGCAATTTCATTCGTTCACTATCCTTAGCTCAAGTGAGTAACATTTCTTTCGGTTTCTGCAAATAACTTATTGACGTCCTTCACGAATGGATCCGCAAGATAGAATGCAAGCAAGTGATGTGTCAAAATGAAAATAATATCGTACCCTACAGATTGTTAGTGATTGTATCGAATAGTGTAACATGGATATCGATATATAGTTCGTAGTGCATGTAATTATAATACGGTGACAAACAACTCGACTGCTGATATACACCAATGTATGAAATTAACAGACTCAACGTGTCGTTGACAACATGGTTATTTATGGTCATCAGGAATAGAAGGACGGTATTTTAACAAAATATATGACTTTCTTCCAAAAAAGAAACATTGACATGGAAAAACTCGAGAGCTTGAACTCAAAAAAAGAAACTTGTTTCCAGATGAAAAAATGTCATTTGAGTTTTTCTGATGTTAAATCGCTACTATCGTACAGATGGGTGTAAAGAAGCTGCCATGACCGATTTCGCTCTTGCTTATAAGGGGTTCGTTCAGATGGCTTATCTATTCTGAATTTTCGATGAGAAAATGCAAAACAAGATAAATCTAGAAGAGACGAGCACGAGTCGATTACAGTTACGAATCAAATTAAAACAGCATGCAGACTGTTTATGAAAGGAAGTTTTTGAGAAAATGTATAAATTTTAAACTGTGGTGCGATTTACAAGTACATACCACGACCGAGAGTATGAGTGTAAACTAAAAAAAGACACCCATCCACACCCTCTCTACGTTGCTTTATGAAGAAAATTTTATATAATTATATAAGAATGATTGATTCTGGCACAATTCAAGGGCAAACACCAGAAACCTTGTTATTTATAGAACTATAGAAAAAAGAAGATGTATATTCACTCACACAATAGTACAAGAACATGAAAACACTTTATTTTGTCTTTTCAGTGCGTCGTCGTTAACTATGTAATAAACTCACTGATTCTATCGTACACGTCATGGGCCCATTTTCTTGTTCTGGAAAATCTTTAATATTTGTTTCTCGTTTCCAAGGTGAAGAAAAAAATTACCTACGAGAAATTCTGTCTATTCGTGTCATTCCTTTTCCTCTCATCTCATTAATGGTGTTTGTTTTATGTTGTCAAGCACTACGCCAATATTCTACGATTAGAGAGAAAAAAGGTGACATTATTGCATGTCTGTCATACAAACGATATTCTTATCCACATTTACAATTAAGTAAAAATACATCTAATATTTCCGCATTGAATGGCTTTTATTTTGTTTTTATGCTTTTTATATATTCAATCGGTAAAGTAGAAAAGAAATCAAATTATAATGAAAACAAATATATATATATATATATATAAGTCAATTTTAGACAGTAGTAATTACTCAAGTAACATGGGAAAATTGTGGAAGCTATTCAAATGATATCAAATTACTAAATCTAACAGTAAATCCATATCCAATAGTAGCACCTGGGTCAGTTTCTATCAATATAACTATTTATACGAATCAAAATTTAACAAGCCCGTTAAAGGTTTGTTTTTCCGAGGAATCCATCGAATCTTATATATGCATATTTAGGCAATACTATCATTGAGAAAGAAAACTTTTATAGGCTACGTTCCAGTTCCTTGCTTTAGCATTGGTTCATGCATATATAAAGATCTCTGTACGTTATGTTCACAATGCCACTGTCCAATGGAAGCAGTAAGTCTTCGTCGAATCCTTCACAATCATTTCTTTCGACTTCTGTTTTAAGGGAGGACACACAATAGATCTTCCCATTACAATCGATTCTCAATCATGGATGCTTGCTGGTAGCTATCAAGCACAAATTGATTTGGAAACTAGTCTGAAACAAAAAGGTTGTGCTAAAATTAACAATATATCTATTAAAACAAATAAATGAATTGAATCACAGAATGCTATTTATACGTAATTATTTCTACTTTTTCCTCTAGTATTATTTTGTCAGGAGTAAAATGTTCTCTTTGAAAGCAAACTAAACAGTTGCTATAAATAAAAATAATAAACTTATTTTTGGACAAGCCATAGGCCCGTTATGATTCTCTGTACTACTAGACTAATTCAAGACGAATTCTTCATTACGCCATTTTATCATCGTATTTAGCTTTCGATAGCCACGAAAAAAAGAAAATTTAGAAAAATAATTTTTAACATTTTCCACATAAATGAAGACATGCAGATGCAAATATTTCACTTTCTTCACACAATGAACGGTTTTCAGAACTGCAAATTGAAGTATCAATATCTGGTTGACTGCAATTAACTACATATAAGATAGTATATAAAAAGCATACTGAACAAAAAAAGAATCTATTTTTTACTATATTCGCATTCACGTCCATATGTATTCTCTAAACAATAACAAAAACAGCCATCTTCTATTTCTGGTGTTCCACCATTTTGGCAATAAAGTCTACAGATAAATGAAGACCGAGTACTTGTTGTTAACTGTGTAGTACTCGTTTGTGTTGTAACTATCATTTAAAACAAATTGGTTTGTTATTCAAAAATATCTTTACCTGGACGAACAAGAACATTTTCTGCTCCGTATCCATTACATTTATTATTGGAACAAAAATATGTTTGTATTCCATTGTGTGAACTAATTGAATTCGATAGTCCACACGTCCACCAACAACAACGTCGTTCAATCGTTGCTAGAGAAAAAATATATGCATATCGAGTCTTCCCGGACTTTGTTTTCTTTCTACTTTGATCATTTGGATTTTGATAAAGCATACAAGTAGGGCAATTCATTAACAAAGCTGATCCTTCTTTACCACAATCTGGTCCTGAACAGTCATAACATTGAAATGACGATTGTACTGTAATGGTCGTGGTTGAAGTCGAACTCGAAACTAGAATCAAAGATTTCTCCATATTAATTTTTCGACGTTTTCAAATGACCTGTTCCACCGAGAAGCATTGACTCTGCTCCGATTCCATTACATCGACTCGAAGAACAAAAATATGCTCTACGACCCTCATAGTCATCAATAGTTCCAGATGATCCACAATTGGATGTACAACATCGTCGATTGACTCTATCTGAATATTGAGAAACGTTTATTTGATTCATTTCTGTCAGTGTTAAAGGCTTACTATCATCGAATGTATTCAGATAAATCACACATGATTTACATCCATAAACGATTGTCGACTCATCAATTCCACATTTTGAATTATAACTAGTGCAATCATAGCAATCTAGAACGAAATCTCGTTTTCTTCTAATGATACAACCTCTCAAATTGACGATAGTCGATGACTTACCATCATTAGTAGTTGACAAAACTGACGTTGTTGATGTTAATAATGGATCAATTATTTCTCCGAATAATTTTCCATCTGAACGAGCACCATTACACATATCTTCAGAGCAAAAATAAGCCGGATATCTTCCTTCATAGGGTCTCAAACCATCTTTACCCCCACAGTCATTTGTACAACACCGTCTAACTATCGTACCTGTTATTTTGTTTTAAAAAAATTGATTAAATACTCGACAGTTATTTTGTTTTTTTTCTTACCGCCATCATAATTATTTCGGTAGATCATACATTTTCCTGAACATTCAACTGCGAGATAAGTTTGTCCTTGTCCGCAAGAAACGTGCCCTGTACATTCATAACATTTTAGACTTTTACATGGAACTAAGTAAATCGCTAAGAATATGATAAGTAAATATTCGACTAATATCATAATAAGATTCTAAGACTAAAACAATCGAATGTTATCAATCATTTTCTTTTTGTTATCATATTCTTAAGCCCCACCTCTGTTTTCATATATATATAAAATATGACATCGGTTCTTCTTTCTTATATGAATAAAAAGAACTATTGATGAATGTTCGTTAATAGGTCAGGAGGCACTGAATGACATCGAGGGAAAAGGAAATCGTTTTTCTTGATATCATCCTTTCAAAATTAGTCACATTTGGCATTACATTATATGAAAATTATAAGATAATATCTTTTGTAGTTATTATTAGTTTCTTTGATCTTCTAGATATGTGTTCGTCAGTTTCAAGTTAAATATAGTAATGAGAAAATGTCACAAAAAATCAGAAGAATAAGGATGTTATTATAAAGCCATTTTAGTGTTAAATAATCTATAGATAGAAAGTAATTAAAAACAAGTTTTTCTTCGTCAATGGGTACTTTCGTATTCTATCCGAACAATCCTGAAAACTAACAAAAAGAAAAAAGAAATTCACGCACTATAGATTCAGATGCTTTCTATATGACGTACTTTCAAAAAAGTATCAATTTAAGAGTTTTTCGTCGTAAAATAGTTGTTGGTTTTGCAGGATTTCCGAAAAGAAGCCTCGCCCGCATGTCTATAGATATAATTATAGTGACATGAGAGAGAACAAAAAACCTTGAAAGAAGATATCTAGGAAAATAAAATGTCCATTAAATTTAGAAAAAGTTCTTCGTCGAGCACACGGTATGTCTAACTAGTTTAACATTGATATGCCTCGATAACGCAAACTCTCTCGTACTTTATTACAAGAGAAATACTTCCAGACTATTCATGTTAGATTATTTATGAGTTTAACCTACTTCTTTTTTTTGGTTTCGCTGTGTGTTGCAGCACACTTAGGATAATGATATTTGTTAGATAATATTATTCAAATATAGCTTTGCTATTCTTTTAACAAGTGATCCTCTCTAGTAGATAACTGTCATATGAGAAAACTGTAAAATAAATAAGAAGGAGTTTTCATTTGTAGACAACAGCCTTCTTTTTTTTCGTATTGCAGAATTAATTATATATATATATATATTGAGGCATTTCGATAATATGATGTCGTACACACCAGTTATATTTTTCTATTCAAACGTGTATCTAAGTGCCTATTTTAAGTGTCATTTGAGTTTATAGTTATTTTAATTTTATTTAGTAAAAAGCACCAATTGCTCTCTGTCAAAAAAGAAAATTTTTTTCAAAGTTTCTTCTTTCTTCTTCTTCACATTCCATCTAACCAAAAACCTTAGTGAGAGTTCTTCCTTGTTTCCTATGGCAGTATTATTCTAACCGGTATTGTCAATACTCATAAGAGCTGTGTACTAATCATTATTATCTTTGCATTTAGTTTTTCTTTTCTCTCCGTATGCGCGTGTAAATTTTCTTTCCTTCTTTCCTACATTTTTTTGCTACTTTCATGTTTTTTTTCAGTTTTTTAATACATCTACGCTCGAGAAGTTGTGTCATCGGAACCTTTATTACAAAAGAGAGAGAGAGAGAGAGAAAAGGAGATACGTTTGTAGGAAGCTATGTGATTTAAGAGTGTGAGAGATACATGATCCTGCTTTTTATTATGTGATGAGAATACTTTTTGGTATATTTCATTTTGAAGTTGTTTCCAATTGTGCAAAACAAGTAAGCATGATCAATGTGAAACTTTATTTTTTGTGTCTCATCAAACAATAGAACTAAACTGAAATCAAATAAATAAAAATACTTCATATCGACTTGAGCGTGCCTTTATGATATAGTCAATGATTATCAGGTACTTATTGAAAGATGGAAAAAAAAGATATTGTGCTTTTTTTAAGCATAAGAATTAGTCAACAAACAAAAACTAATCTAACATTTACTACAAATGACAAATGAAAGAAAAATACTATTCTCTTTTTTTTTTAATTTGAAAGCTTTATTAATATTTTTTTCATTGAGTTTCTTCCTCTTTTTATACTTATTAGGTTAGGAAGCAGGTACTATTGAGTGAAAGCAATGCAACACGCAATATAGGAGATAATTTCCATTAGACAACCAAGTATAATGACATGCAAGCAATAAGCATAATAGAGACTAAAAAAGAAATAACTTTCGTTTCGAGATCGGTACCTGTAAATAAGCGGAATGTTAGAGTGCAATGATGTTCGAATGTAGAACCTAGATGATAGAACTATTTTGTTTTTCTCGTAAGAGTAGCATAAAAGACTATTCCAGCCATGCATATCTAATTGAAGCATACAGAATGTTTTGCTCATGACTGTTGCTCTCTTCTAAAATATAATGTACTTCGTTGATACTAATTACGTAGATCATTTTTTTTCCTACATTGTTTCGACTGAAATATTATCGATTTCTTTAGCTCGATGAACTTGATCATTAGTAAGATGTAGCTAACAATACAAATAGGGAAAAATGAGAAAAGCCAAGGACAAAGACAAAAAATGTTCTTCGTGAACTTTCATTCGTCTACGAGTAGGAGAATTGTAACACTCATAATTGAGTAATCATGATTGTATTTTCTTCTCCTCCTCATATGATACAGGTACATTGTTCCACACCAACAAACAACGTAATTCGATTCTTGTCTAATTATAACGAGATATTTATATATATGAGACCACGCTTTTTTAAATTAGCCTAAGGAAACTTTTTATGTGTGAAATTTTTTCAAAGACAATTATTATCGTATCGGTCTATTAATATCACAGTTATGAGGACAACTTATATTTCCTTTTAAATCAGGGGAAATTACATTGTATGCTCTAATTTTGAGACATGAGACTCTCAAATGAACAGCGCGCATAGAGACAGAAGAAAAGAAAATTCATTGACAAAAAAAAAA
>OENM01001489.1:0-20970 GCA_900239745.1 Rotaria magnacalcarata | reverse complement strand
ATATATATATATATATATATATAACGAGATATTTTGCATTAATAGCTCAATTAGACGTAAGTGCATGCTGAAGATTAGCATTTTTAACAATGATTTCTAGTTAGCGTGTGTTGCAAGTAACCAAAAATTTCAAGTTTGCCCTTTGTCTCTTAAAACTTCCCTCGAAACTCGTCTGATTGAAAAATAATCGATGGATCTATTGAAATTCTGAAATTTTGCTTTAGAAGAAAACAAACACAACTATGAGCTAGCATATTGCTAAGCTCCACTGTTATATTTTATTCAGCATGCGATGGATGTGTAGTAATCATTTTCAAGTGAAGTAAGTTTTGATTATTGAAAAATAATTTTCTTTATTCATAAAAACAAAAATTGAAGGTATGCTCGATTTTTAATTAAATACCATCTTATCATATTTTGTTGGATATTTATTATGGCAAGCATTTGTCTTGTTTTATTAATATATAAACGTGATGAAATACATATTGAACATTTGCTAAAAGTAAATATTACCAAAACAGAAAGGAATTCAAGTTCTAGAATTATTATTTTTTCTTCTACATAGGGTTTTCAAGCACATGGAACCAAATCATCTGATGATTATCGAAAATTGATCGCACTTATTCGTGAAACTCAAACAACACATCTATTTCCGCATTCAATCCATAGCAAAGTAAATATTTCTCATAGCAAATCCTACGCGCAGTTTGAGGTTTATCAGTTATATTCAGAAAAGAAAATTAATTATCAAGCAATATTTGTTTTTCAACCCGGAAATCCTGAAAACATATTCGGAAAGAGAAAAACTGCCTAATACTAGTGATGCCAAGATTTTCGCATCATAGGATATATTCAAATTTAATTTGATAATTATACGCCTTCTATAGAAATTTCAGCAAACACCATATTCAAACTTCAATCCACATATCGATCCGTGTTCGAAACGATTCTATTCGCCTACATGTCCTATTTGTAAGTACAAAGAATTGTCGTAGAAAAAGCAAAACTTCAATTTTTCAATTTCAGTACCTTATACAGAATTAACATTTGCTTTGAATAATAATTCAACAACATTATTTGATGATATAACTAATTTTAAAACAGTATGCGAACTTGAATGGTTATTACGTATGAGATTTACCAATTGCTCATTAATAACCAATGATTCCTGTTGTCAATTCATAGGACCAGGTAGACAATAATCTTCTTATTATTTCTTTTGTATTCTAATACACGTTCGGCTATTTAAAAGAAAAGAAGAAAGAAATCTAATCATACTAATAATCAATGAATACAATAATTCGATTATATAACAAGATTTTCTCGCCAAGTCGAAAAACTTTTCTACTTATTTATTAATAATTAAAATTCTATGAAGATATTAGAATAATTTTCTTTTTCCAGGAAGCAAAAAAAGTACTGAGAAAAGTTCATCGAAGCATACTTGTAAGATTCTCGTATGACAAAAACTTATATCGATTAGTAGTGTAATAGTAAATCGGCCCATCCGCTGACACCTACATCCATCTCGCCTATTCATGATAATGATATCTCTGTTGAAATTAAAAACCGAGAAAAATCTTTTTCTTTTCAATTTAGTACGACTTCTTTTCGATGGACAATTCAATTCATTCGAACAATGTGAAAATCTGACATTAAATCAATCAGAAAAATTTCAATCTCAATGGTTATCATGCAATTCATCGTTATGTTCAAATACTCAACTTCACAATTATCTTCAACATCTTCGATCATCGTCAACATTTAAAATCTATATAAATATTGAAAATAACACAGAAAATCTTCTTGATTTATATACATATGTTGACAATAAAGATTATCAATATAAATTTCAATTACTAAGCATAAAATTTGATTCCAATGATGAACAAATTATATTTAATTATCTTCTTCAAACGAATCTACCATTATTATGTTTCACTATTATTCTTTATCTATTATGTCTCGTATTATTTGTTAAAAATATTTTCTTTATTCTAATTATTATTCTACATGTATTTATAACAATACTTTTCAGTTCAATGATTTATATTTATGTATTTCATTTTCCAATAGCTATACTGAATTGCACAAGTATAATATTATATCTATTCATAATATTTATTGATTCATTTCTTTGGTATACTTGTTGGTCGGTTAATAATCATCGACGAGATGATTGCACAATAAATCGTATTATGGAAAATTTATTAATACAAATATTTTATTATTTAGTACCAAAAAATTTAGTAGCTATGATGACACTTGTTATAACATATACAAATCAAATTATAGTCTTACAATGTTTTACAGTTTTTTCTGTTCTACTTGTATCAATCTCGTTTTTTGTTTCATTTACACTCTATCCTGGTAAGTAAAAACAGAATCAGAGTTTAGAAAATCTACACAAAACTATTTCAAAGTTTTGAATTTTTCCTTTTTTTTTTAAATCTTCTTAGTCATAAGTAGCTTAACAGCTAAAAAATCTCGTCAATCGAGCAAAAAGAAAAAAGAACAGACTGAGTCTATCATATTTTGCATTTAGCATCAGATGAGTGTCTATATGACCTTGCCCGTTAATTCTATTTCCAAATATTATCATGATTAATCTCGCACTTCAGAAGCAATTGTTTATCTAAAACGATCATTCAATAGCATGAAGTATCATGCATGACGATTGCAAAATTATAGAGATATCACCACTGAAGAGTAACCGTCCCGGTGTGGAATTTAATTAGAGTTATAAGAAAGAAAGAAAGAAGTTTTGATATTTACCTTAGATATATTTAACCGAATATTTTTGTTTCACTAGTTTCATTTGTTTTCATGCTTCGGCATCAATCATCGATTCCTACAATTGAACATTGTTTATATAGGCTTTTAAAAAAAACAACGCATCTCTGCTATATTAATCGTGCAATACCTTATCTTATAGTACGATTAAAAGCTTTTTGGTTGATTTCACTCACTCTTATATCTTGTATGGCATTTATTATTGTATTTTATTGGCCAAAATTACAATTCAATGCATGTCGAATAACATTTGATACTCTACCATTACATCTACCATATGAAAAAGCAATAACAATGACAAAAACATTTGATATTGATATTACCTATTACATGGGTTCACGTTGGGAAGTACCCAATGAATCAATCATACCAGCCAATGATATTCCTACACTTGATTATAATTCTGAAAATAAAATGACATCGGAAATTGGCGGCATTAATACATTTGAATATGCCTTAGACAAGAATCTTTTCTCTCTAATTAATTTTTGTTCACAATTAAAATCATTACAAGAAAAACAGCCTACGGAATATGTGACACATGAGAGAGAATTATTTAATAAATATCATTATGAATATCCTACTTCACGCATGTTAAACAATCATTCGTTCGACTAGTAAGTAAAATTGTTTTTTTATATCAATGTTATTAATTAACTTAAATCTACTACAAATTTTCCGGAGAAGTTAAAACTAGAACGATACTTTTCCTTACTTTTTTTAGTCCTTCAATAGCATCTATTAAAAACAAATTAAATAGTTCATCGTTAACAATAAATAATATTCATTGTTTTGGTGATTTATCTGCATCGTATTCCACGTATTCATCATCTAATACAAAACTTTCTTCAATCATTACTGACCATCAAAATCAATCAAATAATTGTAGTTTGATGTGTTCATCGAATATTACATCAAGTTTACATGAATGTATTCAATGTCTGAATTCATTATATTATAATTCTAATAAATATAATGATTTATTTCTCGTTAAAAATGGCATTCGTTTTATCAGTGACGCACAAAATCCTCGATATTTATTACAAACAATCAATTATAAATGGACTTTATTAAGTAATATAAATAATTTTCATGAATGGAAATTATTATATGAAAATTTAAAAACAAATTTCATAGAAAGATTCTATTCGAAAAGATTTTCTCATTTGTTATTTTGGTGGTCAAGTGAATTATTTTCAACTTATACAATTATGGAACAATTACAGCAAGAAAAATTTTTTTTAACAGGAATCAAATTCCTTATTATATTAATTACTTTATTATTATTTACGGGCATTCTTGGTATATTAGTCACATTAACAACATTATTTAATTTCATTACTTGTATTGCTGTACTGACATTATTGAATTATAAATTAACCGTAGAAAATATGTCCCATTTTACTATAGTACTTATTATTTGTTCACAATATTCTATACTTTATTCGATTAGGTAAGTTTATCTTTTTTATTTTGAGAATACATTGTGTCAGAATTCATACTATGACCAAAACGGAAACGAGCGTGGGATGCAGACTAATTAGATATATAATAATTAGATACGCCTGTGTCTGACTGATAGTCACGCTTGTCGATTCATTTTCTCCACGGGAAGGAAGTACAATTATAAGAAAAAAAGTCTACGTTGACGTTTGTGAGAACTTGTCTATCGCAAAAAGTACATACTTATTTCCTAATTACACCATCAAGGTTTATGATTGTGATAAAAGATGTAAATAAGATATTTACCTAGAAAAATTGCACTTGAAAATATACGCAGAAGGATATATTCAGTACTATATCCAATGATTAGATTTAGAAAGCTCACTAGACTCAATGAATTTGATTTCTTGGAAAGAAAATATTAAAAAGACTTTGCTGTTTTATTTTTAGTTATAAATTAGCACCAACATTTTTCTTTCAACGTACAAATCGAACAATATATTCTCTGAAACAATTATGTACAACATTATTTTATTTAACATTTTCAATTATTGTGATATCAACTCCTTGTTTATTTTCATCGTTACCTTATCTATCGAAATCGGCGATGATATTTATAATATCATCATCGATCAGTCTTATCTATTCAACATTTTTTCTACAATCACTACTTTATTATATTGGTCCAGCTGATCATACATGTTTTTTAATGCCAT
Organism: Rotaria magnacalcarata; assembly: GCA_900239745.1. Lineage (NCBI taxonomy): Eukaryota > Metazoa > Rotifera > Eurotatoria > Philodinida > Philodinidae > Rotaria > Rotaria magnacalcarata. The sequence goes on along the minus strand of OENM01001489.1, from coordinate 16,018 downwards.
GGCGTTTGAAATTCATATTGACTTCAGGATCACATGTCAATAATGGTAATGATTTATCATTGAGAAATTCATCAAATAAAAGCCGACGATATCAACGTATGTCAACATCATCGCACGCTGCATCATCGTATTTCTCACAAATGTTCACTGGCTCAACTTATTTCGAAAGTGAATACAGTGGTGTTCATGATAGTCTAGCTGTTTCTGCTCGACGACGAGAAAGTTCACGAAGTTATCAAATATCACATGTAGTTAAACGGAATTCACTATTAACAGGCGAAACTATTGAATTATATACTCCACGTGCAAGTCTTGCACCCTACGGGCAGCGTCGATATTCAAGGCATGCGTCCGTACCACGTGGTGTACCAACAACAGGTCTTGCACGACCACTCTATGTATTGTCATCGGCATCGCCTTATTTTCAATCGAGCTTTACTTCTCAGATTCCTACGCGACAACGTTCGCCATCATCACATGTCTCTCGACAATCACGTTCACCGTCACCCTATTCATCTGGCGGACAATCATCTGGCGGACAATCATCTTTAGGACCAGCAAGTTCACTGCGTCCATGTTATTCAGCTCCGCGCCTACATTTGTCTCATCATCGGCTACAAACAAATTGTTCAAAACAAACTGATATTCTTATTGAAGAAACTTCTTTATTATCATCTGTTCAAATTAGAGAAAAGTCACTGATGGGTATTCAACGGCAAGATGTTGTTTCATCGATAAATGAATTTGCCGAACCATCCGTTTTTCCTTATGAAAAATTATCAGCAGCAAAAAAACGACAGATGCTAAAAGCAACATCCACCGAATCGTGTGGCCATAAGTGGTTGAAGCGATCCAACAGTAGTTAAACTTATTCTATAAAACAAAATTTTATTATATATTCATCTATAAACCTATTGTTTGTTCATGTGTGATCATCATATGTTTTCTTTCAGATAATCATTGAGTCTAAGTGTATATATATATATAGGCAATGTATAGCCATTATGAAAAATGTTTTTGATCGAGAGTGACTATAATGAATTAAATTCTTTTAGGTTAATATCACTGTTTCTATTTCAATTACAGCGATTGTTTCTGTTTTCAGCTTGTTCGTATGAAGAATTATTTTTATTAAAAAAGAAAAAGTAATAAAAGCAATTAATTTATTAAATATATATATAGATAGAATGCTCTGACGTAAGTTTCTTTCAATGGAATGAAACAATAGTGTGTGATTTTGTCTCAGAAAATGAATTTTGTCCTGAAGCATTTTTTCAAATAAAAATAGAAATTAATAAGGCCAAAGGATTATTTAATTTTTTTGTTTTTCTTTATTCGAAAATATTAATTTGTAATATATTTTCAACCATTCTACTCAACGATACATACAAATGCTTTTTTTTTCTAAAACTATTTTTAATATAAATGAATGACATTCGACAAGGTTACTCTAAAAATGTGTTTGGAAAATTCATTAATTTACCTATAGCGAAATGCGTACTTTAATTATTGACCTTTTCACTAGACTCACACCTGTTGACTTCCATAGGAACTATTCCATCTTTTATCTATGTAGAAAGAATAATTTCAAAGTATTAATTAGTATGCCTATTGTCTAGCGGAAGGCAATAAAATCTATGAATTCACGAATTAATATTCGTGTTGTAGAAGAAGAAAAAAACAATTTTAGATACAGATGTACGTTATTGACTTCTTTGAAGAAAGAGAGTTGAGTTCAAGTAGGATATTTCATACTTGAATAATTCGTCTCATCTTACTTTGACAAAGACGACAAAATAGAATATTTAAATAAATGCGGAAATCTCGGATTTAAATCCGAGTGTTATGTGTACTTCAAAACGTGAAGCTGATGGCAGATTGATTTCAATCGATCTTTCTAAAAAAAAATCCATCCTTGAGCGCACTAAGGAACTGCCGCTTAGGCCCTGCGGATGCCCTCTTTTTGCCCCATAGAACGCGGTGAGGAAAGTGCAATATTGAGGAAACGCTAAATGCACCATATTTACCTCTATAATATATCATCATTTAGAGCTCTTGACAAGTTCTATCTACTTCATAAAAACAGCGTTAGTTCTATGGGAAATAAACTCATATCATAGAGACAAAGAGTCAGTTTATGTGAGTTTTTCATAGGTTTTTTGGCACTGAGGAAATTTCAAACGCAGCATATTTATCCCTAAAATTTAGGATAATTTTGTAGTTCACGAAATTATCTATCGAACGGTATATAATAGTTCAGTTTTCATTTTCACTATGACAAAGATTTTGATTTGCGAAAATTGGAATACGTCAACATTTCCATAGAAAATAATGATATTTCTTGCTGTAACTCAGTAAATCCTCGACGAATTATTTTTATCATCGAACTCGACCGAGATATTGATGAGATAATGCTGTGTACAAAATTTCATGACACTCGGATCAGCCTTTCAGGAGTTATCGTGTAAACGGCCGGACGGACTCACTGATCGATTCTATAGTGTACTCACTTTTTTTTAGTACACAAAACGAACATTGTTTTTTTGTATTTTGCTTTCAAAAATTTGATTGGTTTAACACCATAAAGGATTTTTTTTCTTTATTAATAATGCAGGAGTTACTTAGAACGAATAAACATGAGATGTACCCATATTATATATTGCAATTATAGAGACTTTTTTTTTAATATAGTCTGCTGCACTTTCTTACGCATAACTACTTAGTGCTTTCGTATAGCTATTGAATGAATATCATTAAATTATTAATGCGATGCGAAGCAGAAGCATTTCTGTAGTCCGTCGCGTGTTTTCTTTTTCCTTTTCTTTCTGGGCGTGCGCATCTTTTTCGTCGTTTTGTGACGCGATGATCTCGATAACAAAAAATCATAGAAAAGTGGTTAAAACGTGAAGATCGAAGTATCAAGATCGAACTTAGAACATCTGCTTTCTAATCTTCAATCTAAAGTTCTGTTCACTCACAAATGTGGTTCCAACATGACGAAAATGAAAGAAATTTGTTGCGAGATAATCAAAGTGACGTCATGAACATATGTTAGCCACTATAGTCTATTCATTAACAGCTAATCTAAGATAATGAATCAGGAAGATAATTAATCGATCAATCGAAATCGATCCTTATGAATATGTCGCGCTAAGTAAGAATAGAGCTTTCTCAGTGATGAATTTCATCATGTCGACATAAAATGGATTTAAGATTTCTCTGAATTGAAGATTTCTCGTGAAGATCCGTATTCTTACTTCGCATCGCATTTCGTATACGAGTGCAACTTGGATATTATCTAGTTTTTAAGGCAAAATTCAAACAAAACATTTTGTATCCACAATGTGAATGTATATAGAGTTCATGAGAATAATCAAATATCTATGATACCAACATTATAAATGATATAAAGGAGCACGGGGACTGAAAGGGATGTACTAAAAAGAAAGTGAAATATGTAAGTCCCCATAATTAGTCGACGATGATATAATCGAAATGCTTGAAATTTGAATTTCTATTATATTTCGGATTACTTTCAAATGTTCATGAGTTGATGTTTTTTTATTATTATTGAGGTTCATCATACTGTTTCTCGGATAAATTCAAGTAAAACGATTTGTATTCATAATGTGAATCTGTATTTGATTCATTAGAATATTCAAATATTTGTGATATTGGTGGTATTAATGATATAAAAGAGAAAGCGATACGTAATAGGACTTTTTGGAAAAATATGTGAAATCATATTAATAAGGTTTGTCTGTCGTTTGTAATATGACTGAGATGTTCGTTTTTAATTAATGTAGAAACTTAAAAGAGGTACATGAACTTTCAATAAATGCGTGATCTTTGAATAATTATAGTAAAGTTCGAAGAAGCTATACAATAATCAAGTAGCTATGAATTCATTAGATAGCATTAAGAAATCATTCAGTAGCTATGGGTCTTTTTTAAAAACTATCTCTTTTGATAAGCTACGAGAAATATTAGTGTCGAAAGAAGTTTTATTTTTCCTTCTCGAAAAAAGAACTTTCTCTATAAATGAACTGAAGTATATTTTATTTATCAATCAAAAGGTCAATAGCCAAAGTTTAGATATTCTAACTAAAAATAATAACTTTTAATGTCTGTTTCGATTATTTAATTACGCAACATTTCCAAATCGGCCGTATAATTTGTTTAACATAGTAGCTAAAGCCATTAAATCAGTAAAATCCAATGCACCATTATGATTTTGGTCGACGGCTTGAAAAATTCCTTTTGCCAAATCTAAATTGTGCAACATTAAAATAATTAATCAATTCCTATCCATACTTACATGCTGAAGCACCACCAAGGCCTAGTTCCTGTAAATAGAGTTGTATATCTACTTCTGTTATTTTTCCATCGCCATTTTTGTCGAACTGTTTGTACATTTCATACATTTTTTGGGCATTTTGAATGGTTGAACCTAGAAAAAATCGTAAATTTTTTCTATAGTTATCTTAATATTTAGAAAAAAATTTTACCAACACCACCACCTTGACCACCTGAAAATGCCTCATAAGCCTTCATTGCACCTTGAAACATATTACCTGCATTTTGTCCACCAGAATACTAGAAAAACACAAGTATGATTCATGAAAAATGTTTCTTTGAATATACTACATTTGATTCATCCGTTGAATCTTCATCGTTTTGTGGAGCTTCTTGTTTTGCTCGGTCACGAAATTGATTTAAGAATGGACGAACATCACTGATACCAACTTCTTGAAGCATACCATTCAACGAACCATTTTCTAACTGTTCGCGACCAAAATCAAAGAAATTCATTTTATTGTATTAATCTGAAAACTACAAAAACATGAAAAGACATCAAACGCATTACCCTCTGAAGGTCCCGTCGTTACTACTATTTATCTCATTCACACGAATGAAGAGGAAAAAATGCACAACCCTTACGGATTATTTTCGTTTTCTCTCATAATCAATGCACAATGCTTAATAACATATTAGCGATGAAAGGATTATATTTTTCTCTATTGAATTATTCGTGGTAATCATTAGAGAGACAGAGAGAGAGAAAGAGACATAAGTCACGACTGTATTTATTCGTTAATAGTAAGAAAATGTGCGCTTTTTTATATAGTCGTTCTGCTACGTATGAGTTATTTTATAGTGGCTTATTTTGTGTATGCGCTATTAGTAGACTATAGTAATAGAATATATTGGCGCATATGAAACTTCACCTCCGCTATGAATAATATGAGGTATTTGCATTGATTTTGTACAATTCACCGCGATTTTATTTTTTTTAAAGAGCAATTCTAAAAAAAGGAATTTGATTGTTTGCTTTAATCTGGAGTATCATGGTTTACAAATTCATAAAAATAGAAGAAAAAAAAGCTCTTATCAACTATTATTTCACACACGAAAAGAAGACACCGTAGACTATAAACGGACACATATGCACACTCGCATGTAATGTTTCGATGAAAGACAAACAATATATTTTTGCAAACTTTGATTTAGAATAAATTGGATTTAGTTGCAATATCAACGACTCCAGTTGTAAGGCGGTCGATATCTTTTTGGGCATTTTTGGAATGCTTCAGCAATTTTGTCTGGATCATTTGATGTAAAATCTAATAATACAAATTGAACAATAAAACAACTAGTGAATTAGTGAATATTATTTATTTATTTATTTATTTATTATTTACATTGTTTGCATTCTGCTTCAGTTAACGAAGTCAGTCGAGATGAAAACAAAAAGCAAGAACAATCATAGATAAATATGCTACATAATAATAAAACAATAAGCCGAAGACTAGTCGACATTTTTGCTAACCAATAAATCTGAATAAAAAAAATGAAATTAAAATACGAAGCCTATACCTAAAAAACGTCAGTATTTAAGGAACTTTGACCTTTACTTATATCTGCGAAAATTTTGAAAGAAAACAAATATAGCTTTCAAGCAAATATATAAAATCTACTATAGAACGAAAAGAACTCAATTTGCACGTACTCTGTTCTTTCCTTACGAAACAACTACATATAACCCATGACTAACTATGACAACATTAAATTTTTTTTCCATCTAACTACTCATGCAACTATTGACATTGAATTCGAAGTCATAAATGAAACGAAGTATTTACTTTTCATACACTATTAAGATGAAGGCGGGGAAAGATCGACACCTATATTTCCAACATACTTAAAACTTATTTGCCACAGAATTATTACATAGACTTTAAATGTGTGTACAGACATATTATTGGTCTGCTATAAAACTACATATTATTACTCATTCGCTGGAAAAACAAAATCACTGGATGATGATGCTCGATAGCTATTGCTTACCCACGAAAAATTAATCACTACTATGACTAAAATCAGCAAGTATACATTTACTAGATTGAAGAATTTCATTGGAATGATTTATTCCATCTGTCCGGGCGATATTGGTCTAATTCTTTGATATTGCAGGAAAATAGGAAAAAATTTCTTTGAAAATAAATCCACATAAAAATACTTATAGTGTTAAAGGTGAGCTTTGAAATTTTTATTTTGTTGTATCGAATCATTTCTTTCTGAAAAGTTTAATATATGACAGTGCATTTACCTGAACGTCTCTAACGAACGAATCATAAGAGTGTTTTCTTTTCAAATGGGAAAATGTACATACAGCGTTCGCTCAATATTCTTCAAAAAAAAACGAGTTAAACGTGGCATAGATCAGTCTAGTTTGAAAACTTGATGATGTATTTTGTAGGAAAATGCTGGTGATATATAAAAATAAAATTCTTCAAACCTGCTCTTGTAGTGGAACCGATTTCTGTATGCTAATCTTAGATATATATATATACATATGAATCGACCTTAGCGAATGAGTACTCCAGAAGGAAGTCGTTTTGCATTCCAGATGAAAATTATTTGAATTACATGTTGGATATTTACTGAGAGGAAGTACACAAAGCCAAGCCCGTTGGTTTCTTTTCAAAATGCGCCGAAATTAGTACATTGGAAATTTATTCAAGCTAAATATCATACGTCATCAAGCCCTGACAACGATCATTAGTCACTTGTAGATTTTCTGTGAGTCCTGCTGCGATAATTATTTCTACAAGCATATTGATTGGCTTGTGACAGGTAAGATTTGACGCTATTTGTTTAACCTTTCAAAAAACTTGACATAGTTCGATGTATGAAATTTATTTTTCATCGAAATCGGTTTAGTAGAACTTCCCTTATGGATACTCAGATCCCCTTTACATAAACTGCTGGTCGATAAATATGTTCAATGAGATTTACATGCACTACACAATATTTTGTTGATTCTCTATTAGTTTTTACTAACGCATATTATCGATGATTCATTTGAATGAGGTATTGACCAATATAATAAGAAAAAATAGATGAGTTAATCTACTCTCCATGGTTCAATGAACGTTCAAGCAAAAACATTGATATCGACTCGGTGAACTTTAAAAAAAGATTTATGTTTCGAATTTTATTAAAACCAGTCTAATGGTTAAAAACGATTGTATTCGTACGTTGTAATGAAAAACCTTAATTAAACTGTGGACGTACTTTATTTAACCTGAGATGTTTCGAAACAAGTCCGAAGGATACTTAAGATATATAAACGGACTTATAATGCGGAACCCAGAAATATGAAAATTTTGCAATACAATATGACCGAAGCTAAACAATATCTATTTCCTTGATAACTATCAGGCTTTATTTTTATTAAATGAATAAGAAGTTTAGCAGGGCTCGTATTACTCATAATCAAAGAGACGAGAGTCCAAACTGATGCAATTATCATTCTCGTCATTATCAGTCAAAACTCAACGTGAGATAAGTATGGCATTGCCAAACAGTATAAAACTATGTGAAGTTTGCAGTAAGAATACACCAATAATACTACAGGAATACACTTTTGAATGTCAACAAAAACTATATTGAAATTTATTTGCTTTTGAAGAAGAGAAAAAGATTGTTTAAGTACGCTGTCTGACATGATCCGATAATCAGTATCTTCCTGAAAAATGTTGTATTTTTTCCAAGTAATATATAAACAACAGAATTAATTAGGCATTTTTATTTTCGTTCAATAAATTATTGCATTGATGATTGAAAAATGTTACCGAATGTTGTTTTCAAAATATTTTCATATTCCGATTTTTTCCTCGGAATTTTCTCGGACAATTAAAATACACATGAAGCGTTTTATGAATATCATTTGATGCTAAATCTAGTGAAAGAGAATTATTATATAAAAAAAAATGCAAACGAATCCTACTTACATTCTTTACATTCATATCCGGTTAATGGTTCCAATGCAGGAAAACGATGACTTTTCATCACAAACGAGCAACCGGAAAAATAAACCTGCAACGCATCGGCATAATCATAATCGATTTGATACACTAAAAGCAACACTAATTTTAACTAGACTCAGGAATAACATAAAAACTCAAAGAATTTCATTACCGGATATAAAAGTCTCCTTTTGTTTATGCTAATACTATAATAAAGTGACAATGTCATGTTTTTTTATATTCTGGAATATACTTCGCTATGCATGAATTTATCTCGTGTCACTATTCTCATAAAGAGTTTTTTGATGAAAAAAAGGAAGCAAGGCTTTTAATCCACAGTTCTATTTTCATACCTAACTATGAAAGAATATAGTAAAGAGATCGAAAATAGAAAGTACACTTTTTATTGCATGCTTGAATGCATCAATGGCGTGTTTTTAAGTACATATTTCATTTAAGGATTTGAATTGTAGCAAAAAAAATACGATAATAAGTCAATGCAACATTTAATGTACTAACAAAACCTTGGGTAGAACAGCGAAATAATCTTTATATTCATTGCGGATGTCCCGCTGGTATTTTTATTTATTTAAGAAATATTGAAACGTCCCGCAGGGAAATAAATCTCATACAGTACTGATAACGATGTTTTTGTATACACGGAAAAAAATCGTTGTTGCAAAAATATTTCAATTATTATAATATTGTTTGTTAATACGTGAGAAATATTTATCTGAATGAAAATTTTCTTCTTTGCTTTTATGAGCCATTTTCTTGCACAACTAAATAAAGCTAGTATATGCTTATGAATATCATTCGATGCATAATCTAAATTAAATATAATAAAAAGTCAATGAGAAACAAATTCAGGTTTCAACTTACAATCATATGCATTCATGTCCAGTTAGCGTTCCTACATATTGACCATTATTCGCCGAAATTACAAGTAGGAATAGGAATAGAATAAAATAGAGTCTTTGTGATATCATGACGATAATTGTTTCATGTAGAAATTTATCTATAAAATAAATTATAATACACCTTTGGTTCAGTTGATAATAAGAAGGTGGGTGTAATATATGCGTAATTAGTAGAAAAACGGATTAGTAATAAAAATAGACCATTGTCAGGACTGGAGTAGAACGGATACCATTATTTACGATCATGACCATTTATGTAAACATGAGCGAACTCATGAAGTAGTCGAAACAATCTAGACTAGGTCAAACAAAAACTTCGGATTGCTTAAATAAATTAGGATTTTTTTTCGAGAAATTGAAATGCCTTATGTTAATTCTTGTGATAAAATTCACGAAAACTAAGAAAATACCGTTTTGAGAATATCTCTAATTGGAAAGGAGTTTGACAATATAAGAGTACGCCGTAAGTTGACAGGTAGTATACAAGCGGGAAGGCAGGACAATGCATAGTCAAACTGAAGATCCTATATTGAGAATATGAGAGTTGATAACTGATAAGATTTTACACTGCATGAGAAATGCTAAAGAAAAAATCTGAATTATTTTTACTAGGTGGTTCTATTTGTAAAAGAAAAGATGTAGAGTAAATAACAAGAATGACTTTTTTTTGCGCAAATCTTTGCCTAACTTGCACACGTATATATCCTTTCGTTATAATAAAGCCATGAAAGACGAGAATGGAGTCAGTATTTAAGATAAAATAATAAAATTACACTTTTCTAGCAGATCCCTAAATGTATAATAGTATATGATAGACTTCATCTTTAAAATTGTTTCTTTTTGTGTACTCAAAAAGTGAGTACACTCTAGAATCGGTCAGTGTGTCCGGCCGTTTACACGATAACTTTCGAAAGGAGAGTCAGATCGTGATAAAAGTTTCTACACAGTTCAGTCTCATCAATGTCTCAGTCGAGTTCGAAGATGAGAAGGATCCGTTAAGAAATGGCTGAGTTATCAAAAAAATTGTCATTATTGACCAGACCATCCCTGAGGAGGAGTACAGGGATTTTTCAAAAAAAGAAGTTTTTCTCAGAATTATCCACAACATATATAAATCGACTCAGTTTTTAACACTGATTCCGAATCTGATACTAGTTTTGAACTAAATCGTAGCTTTCTAACGAAGCATCGCCTGAAAACGGTCTCAAAATGCACAAAAACTGCATCCAGAAACCAAAGTGCCTAGTTTCTCATGATAATTTTGGTGTTCAGACATTCGAGAATGACTCATATGTTACATGCACCTTTTGCAGTACACATAACTCTCGGATGAAATCCGAAGTTTCCACATTTTTGTTTTTGTTAGAAAATACGAAATATTCGGAAGTGTAATATGTGAAAAGAATTTAATTAGAAATATTTCTAAAGATCGAAATAACGTCACAAGAAAACAACAACATCGACAGTTCAGGTCCTGAATGTTTTCACACTGGCATAACTGTTTGATGATCCTGGCTACGATATATAATTAATTATTGACAGTTGATCTTGATAATGAAAATGTTAATATGATATGAGAGCAGGTAGTGTAGTGTGCAAGGGACTAAATAATAAAAAGTTCCAGTAGGAAAAGTCATTATTGAAATTGCTGCAGGGTTCAAATGTACATTTTCTCATCCAGCCACTCTAGTTAATCGCAAAGAACAATTTATATTGTCTATTCGAAAAAATATTTATTCATCGCTCTTCCACTTAATTATTCAGATATGGAATAAATAATTCGCATAATATCACCCGACGCGTAGGTTATACAAAGTCAATCATGCTATGTCAAGAAGTTGACTTCTTATTTGAAATGAATCAAAAAACAAAACGATAACATTTGTCGTTACATCGAATTTTTGTTACACGATTCCAAATCATTGTGAAATAGGAGCCACCCTAGTCGAAATTTTTTATCTATGCACTTACAAGACTTAAGCTCAAGATGTGTCCATAGCGCATGACTTTCTTGCTCAAGACAAGCGCTTCCAAGTTTGCATGAGTTACAAAAAAATGCAACTATAATTTTTTATTAAAAGTTGAAAAAGTTCTTTTAACAACAGAAACTCTCAGATAAAAATTCAAGCGCATGAACAAGAAGCTTAAGAACTTGAGCTCACAGAAAGGGTTCATGTCTTGCCTCACGATGTGTCCATAGTTCTTGACTTTCTTGATCAAGAAAGTCAAGAATTACATGCGCTTGCAAAAAAAAGTTCGACGAGGGCATGTTTATGTTACTAACAACAAAGTCGACTTAACATTACATTTTCATATAATATCACAAGCAAAATGAATTCAGAATATTTTTATCATATTTTTAGAGAGAATATATTTATATTCTTGTTTAAACATGCATGAGATAGCTCCGAATAGAATGGGAGAAAAATGGTCCCACGGGATTTACATATTGTTCCATCCCATTCGGCGCACCCTTATACCTGATACTTTTGATGACTCACGATTCATCAACTAAAGCCAGCTGATTGTACAATTTTTCTTATCAATTATAATGCCAAGATGAGATTAATACCTTCAAAATAATGTTTACCATTTAATCTTATTATTCACTTATTCTAAAAAATATATCACTTGCAAGATCTCTCACCGTAAAATTCACTATTACTTATAAGTAAAATTTTAATAAAAGTAGTGTTGTGAAATGGTTTCAAGTATTACGAGCGGGCTCTTTATTTAAAAGTAATTATTAATTATTATTCCAGTCGCAGTAGATTTAATTGAGTATTGAAAATCAGCGAAAGACAAACTCAGTCAATCGTAGTTTATTTGGTTTCATGTGCACCAAGCACCACCCCAATTTACTCGACATCGCGGATTGCAACATGGTGGATCATTGCCACATACAGCACCAGGTGGACTACAGTTTTCTTTGTCGAGAGTTTCATGTTCTAATGCAGCGAGAATTGCACCGGCTTTTGTTACATGAATGAACAATAGTGATGTCAGAATTGCACAGAGAAATAATGTTCGACACAATGAATGCATAGTTAATATCGATAGAAAATAGAATCAAATAAATGTTTGCATGGATACGATCAACTGAGATAAGATGCATCTTATCTCGTGTTATTCTACTTCACCTGCTTTTTATTTTCATCAATATGACGTTAGTAAAATACAGATATGCTTACAGTGACAAAAAATGCACACTTGACAGCATGAGAATGATGATTTTGGTTTTATCAATCATGGCACTAGTAAATATCAGATGTATTTGTAGAAATTTAAAAAAGAACCTGATACACATCAAACTAAATATTGTCGAAATCGCTTATAGACTCTAAAGAGTCTGAAGAATAATTAAAAACAAAGAGAATATTCGGATGTGTACTGTGGCAACGACAATTTGCATTGTCAATAGACTTCGAAAAAGACTGCAGAAAATTTTATTTTTTTGCTAATTGTATATACGTAATTAAATATTCGCCATAAGCTTGCGCATCATGGTAAGTGAGAAAGATATAATTTTCATCGGTTGTCGAATCGAATTCAACAAGTGCAGTATTCATCGAAGAATTTCCCTTGGTTGTTTTTCCAATAAAGTTTGTAGAAACATATTTATGACTATAAGATGCGTTTGATGAAAAATAAATACCTTCGCCATAAACAGTACCTAATGAAGAAATGCGTTAGAAGAAGACAGCAAACCAATCGAAGTCGATATTTACCATTCTTTCCAGCAAAATCCCTATCAAAACAATTCTTGATGATAGCATCTGCAGCTTTCTGAGCACAACCATGATGCAAATGTCTTTCCGTATTCTGTTTCAGCCTTGTAGCGAAATCTTGAAAATGTGCTCTATACTTCACGTACCACTGTTCATTTTGGACAAGTTCAATTCTGATCAATTCTTTACCGTTACTTTTGGTTGACGATTGGAAATGTGCAGAGATTGATTGATATTCCTCCGTAGTTTTCTGAACCATAAATTGTATTTTATTCTCTGACGAACGAACCCAAGTAGTAGGCAGCCGATAAACAACAGCTGTTTCTGTATCTAAAGAAAGACGTTCTAATTTGAATATAGCTCTTTATATGTCCAACATTTCGAGTGAGTATTGTCGTATCTTCGAAAAAACGATTTGTTTAATGATGAAAGTTTCTCTAATTACATGTGATACTTATTTGAGCAGTGAAATATTGAAAAAATGAAATAGTATGATTGAAGCGAAATTGGTAGTCTACCTGATTTTGCCGTAGAGATTTCTTTGTGAAATGCATCATAAATATCTTGATTCATAGGTAGCATCACAATTCGCACCTTCAATTTTTTTCTTTGATCATGAAGCTGGTTTCTTATTGTTTGTACTAAAGTTTTAATTACAAGACCAACGGCTGGAAATGCTACCGAAGTGAAATCGTGAGAAACTACATTTTCTATAGTATTATATACAAAATCGGCGATTGATCGTTTGAGTAAAAATTCATGCTTTATAGGTTGCCATGTAATAAAAAAAGATTCTTTTACAAGTTCGTTTATGAAAGAATATGCTATACAATTCTGTCTGGATCAATTATCTGTCTACGAAAAATATCTGCCTGAAATGCATGTCAACATTGCACATCTATCTATGAAAATCAGTGAGTTATTTGAGGATAGTAACGATCAAAAGAAAGATTTATTGCTAAAAGCATTACGTATTCTGGAGAGAAGTGTTTATCTTGAATATGTTGCAACAGCTAATTGTCTAATGATGATCGCTGAATACTACCAAAAGCAAAATTTCGATGAGAGAGCTTCAAATTATTATATACGAGCTCTTGAAATACGAAAAAAAAATCTACCCAAAAGATCACTTCATCATACTCAAGACACAATCTCTAATTGACGCTGATGAAAATCAAACATAATGAACATTATATATTTTTTTCTCTATGACCAATCTGACCAACAAATTGGTATGCACTGAAAAAATCGGGGAAAAACAAAAGTTTGCTCTAAGTGTACTATCAGCAAACTTGAGGTTTATTTTCAAAAACAAAAACAAAATAGCTACATATTTGAATCGATAATAGGTATTAACGATTGCAATTCTACACATTTCATGCAAATAAAGTCTCCATGAATATGATTTGAACTTTTGCAATGGATACTTTCTTCGCTTATCTGTTCAATAATTTGCCAATCAAATTCGCTTGGTAGTTCTCGAAAGAAATTAGTTACATTAAATTTATCACTGTTTTGACGGATATATGTTAATACATCTGTTGAACTAATTGCTTTGAACTGATAAATATTTGTATTCATTTCAGTTTTGTAAGGGCTCCATTTTTGAAAGTCTTGTTCGTATTCATACGCACAAGGGATTTTGAACCCTATACTTACCTTAAAAATTCTATTCCCTTGTAAGTCGAACGGCAAACCATCGTAATCTAAGGGCTTAATTGCATGCCAATAATGCTCACCAAGACTGCAACTTTCATTAGTCAGTTCAAGTGCTTCGAGTGAATAAGTTCTCAGAGCAGTTTGCACTGTTTGCTCGCTAGGCTCATATAATTCATCATAATCATCATAATATTCTGGTGAAATACGAAAACCAAAAAGTTCAACGAATATATGAGCATGAAGAAGAGATGACGATTTGACAAAGACATGTTTGATCTTGTATCCTACTCCATCTTCATTTTCATTCGCGTGAGCTAAGTGAAAAAGCATGATGAATCCGTACTGAAAAATAAATTATTTCGAACAAACTTATATAGATACTAGTATATTAGAGTATTTCACCATCGATGTGCACTGTGATGTAATTACATAGCACAAATATAAAGAGCACATGAAAAAATGAATATTGACATAAGTGTAGGTTTACTTCTCGTTGGTATTATATGGTACACAAAACTTATATTTATCTTTCAAACTAAAACCTTTTAGTTGAACAAAAACTGAGAACGCCTCTAGATGAAATTTCATCCATATAATAAGAGTAGTCAGTTAAACTGATTAATTTTTAGTGAAAACAAGCGCTTATTGAATCCATCAAGCGGCTTGTCCACGTAACGCGCTACTTCGCTGATCAAGTTTTAAAAAACATTTTTTTTTGGATATAGACAGATCTAAGTGTATTTTCTGTTATAGTTTTTTACGCTGATTGTGAGTTTGCACTTTTTTTAATTAAAAAATTGGGTTTTGGCATCGAAAATCGGGTTTTAAAGTTTTCAAAAACTGTATTTTCAATTTTCTAATCAAGAAATTTAAAATAAAATTGCAGAGTAATATACTATTCGATGCAGAATTTGATTTTCTACAAAATGGACTGTTAATTTTTTACTCTCATTCTTCAGGACAACTTCTAAGCTCTTGTACAGTTTCTAACTGCCAATACAATTATTGAGCTCGTATTTTGATGTAGCAACTTGATTTTCTTTTACTGAAGGATATATGTAGGGCAGTGATCAATATATATGTCGTGCCGAAGTTACACTCTGTGCCGAAGTTATAACTTCGACAAGCAAGTTTTGTCGAAATTACTGTGAATGATTCGATAAACATAAAACATTAAAAAATCAACGTAATTTTTTCGATATCAATATTAATAACTATTTTTTAATTCAATAGAGATAGTTCTGTATATCTCTTTTGGTTTTAGTTGAGTAAAAAAAAACTTTCTTTTTAAGTCAGACTTCCCAAGTGATTTATATCATTTTTGTGAATTTAAAGCGATTAGTGTACTCTTGGTGCTTTTTCAGTCGAATATTCAATATGAAAACTAGTAGAGTAGATC